>NNCF01131286.1:103520-150645 GCA_002313205.1 Laupala kohalensis | reverse complement strand
CTATAGTTCGATAATAACTTGTACATGTAAATTTACAAACATATTTGCGTTAAATTACAAACATATTGACATTATATATGTATTATAACTCGCAGCTAACTTTTTATCTTATCTAGGAACTTTTGCTGAAATTTTTGAATCGGCCTCTGCCTTAGGGCCCTTGATCGGAATTCATGGGATGGTCCCTTGCTCGCTTCCGGAGAGTAAATTAGTTTATTGTCGTCCACGTGGTCATACGCAGTCTGTACTGTTTTTTGACAATAAATTTATTATTATTATTAATAATTTATTATTTTTGAGTGTCTAGTACGAATTTATTAAAAATGCTCTGATTCCTATGAAAACAATTGCCTCGGTTTTCGCCAGTTTCGCATTTTGCCATTAGTTATAGTACGGCAGACTGTTGACGAAAACCGAGGTATCTCTGTTCTACTGAGATGTCTCACATGATGTGAGATCCGTTGACAGCTCGTTTCCTCGTAGTGAGCTTGTACTGTTGGTGTATTCCAGTCGGACATTTTTTCTTCCAAGAAATCTTGAGGAAGCAACTTTATGTGTGTTAAAACTAATAAATAGTTCCTATCTGTGAATGAAGAAAGTTTCGCGCTTCTAGAAGCTAAGTTATTTCTTCTTAGTTAGGGTTTTTTAGAATAGTACGCAGCACTCGAAGTGACCATTCTCATCCAGGATGCAACTCCTCAGATAGTCACGTTTGTACATAGATAATTGATCCTTCAGTAGTTTCCACTCAATATTGTACCAATTATTTGATTTATATCGACTTTTATGTTTTTGTTTGTGTATATTATTACAACTGAGAGAAGATCGTGGAAGTAGGAGGAGAGAGTGGACGGTAGTTCAGTTCTGAACGCTCAAGTAGCGAGTCGTTTAATGAACGATGCAAAATCAAGTTACAGTTGCTCACTGAGTGGTGAACAACGTGAAACAATCTTTTTTGAGAATCAGAGGACAACTGGTCGGAGGTGGATGAGTGTGCTGTGCGAAACATCGCGTGAGGGGCGGCGAGTCGGCCGCCAGGCTCCAGTGATAACGTGCGCGCGCAGTTCTGCGTCAGGACCGGTGAGGCTGAGCCGCGCAGGCGCGTGCAGTTATGGACTATCGAGGGGCAAAGGTTACCCCATAGAACTCGCAGACTGAAGGAAACAGTTGACATTTTAATTATACTTAGTACTAAGAATATTTTTTGATGGTTTATTTGTTTGTCATGCATGTACAGTCCCGGGTTCAATTCCCGGTGGGGCGAGAAAAAATTTGAGCTTTTCACATGAATATTCCAGCTGTGACTCCTGAAAAGCGGACCTTCCTTCCTCAATCCACCTCTTCCTAGTATCAATAACTGTATTACTAACCACTTCTACTAACCCCTCCACGTGGGCCAAGTTGTTGGAAAACCCAACTAAGCGGCCCACCTACTAACAATAGCCTCCTACAACCCAACTCCTAACTCCTGTCGCTCCATGTAGATAAGCTTCAACAGCACGCTACATTTCCCATTTAAAAAATACTACAATGGAATGGAAATTCATGTTAAGGGTATTTTCTGTAATTAGTGCATTTTTTGGTGGAAAAGTTTATTATTCAATACATATAATCAAATCCATTTGCATTATTTTCCTTTGTGATTGTAAATTAAAAGTAACCGATAAGTAAAGAGGGTCAGAATATGAAACGAATATTAAAATTCGAATTATTACAGAATAAATAATATAAGAACGAATTCGATTAAGAAAATAAAACTTTAATTGATGAGAGGGATCAAAAGCACAATTGAGCGACTCGAAGAAAACATTTTTTTGCTACTTCTCCATCGTCCTCTATTTTTGCAGCGCTTCTAACACCCGGTCCTCTCACTGATTGGCATCCTGAATCTTGTTTCCGGGGACACACCCAGTGCGGAAAGCTCACACCCATAATGCTAAGACACTTCTTGTCCATCAACAGATCAAACACGAAAACAGTTTGAAGGGTCAAGGTCAGCTTAACGTGTCCGGGTGATTTAGATTTGAGCTCTATCTTGATTCGATTGAGAAAAACAGTTACAAGTTCAATCTCAAATGATCCGTCGTATAGTTTACTCGCTGATTTCGCCTAGCGTCGCTCAGGTTTGTATTGGTATTAAAAGTGAACGAAACGTAGGCAGAAATTCCTCGTTTTAATTTTTAGTAGTAACCTAGCTAGGAAGAAGGTAAAAATAAAAACGAAGAATTTCTACCTACGTTTCGACGTTTAATGCAACGTCTTCTTGAGGGCATCACTGTTCCATTCATTTCCGTTGTGTTTCTCACTAAACGACAACTGCGGTACGATAGACGGTACTCTTCCATACAGTAATCTGTTGTAGTAATCCACTGAAAATACAGTGGAGTCAAGAATTTCCAGTATTCCAAAATTTCCAAAATTCCAGGATCCATTTGTGCGAGTTGCATTCATTTGCAGAACTGAAACGCGTGAAGGGCAGAAGGAAATGTGGTGTCCTGAAGGAGGAAGAAGCAGCGAAAAATAAAGAACATGTTTTGTTCCCGACGAACATTGTATTTATTCGGAAATAAGCTGGAAGCATATGCCACTTACCACAAAAGATGAAATAATTGGTTTTATCTATTTTTTTGTCTGTACAAAAGTTGCTTCTGAACATAATATACAAGGCAGTCGTACTTCCATTAAAAACTGTTCTTAGCATGAATTTTTTCCTCGATGGTACACTTCTGTTTGCAAACCTTCGTCTTACGTGAACGCGATGCAACCGCTTTAATCATTGATGCGCTTGTAATTATTGAAAGCGCCTGAGCCAACTTGCGTTGGTAGTTTGGTTTTCGCAGTATTTATAGTCTTCGTCGTACGGAAGAGTGGTGGAGCGGAGTTGCTATGAGCGAAGAGTGAGATGCGCATAATACTCAAACAGTTGCTTCTTTTATTACTTTCCGGTATACGGAGGACTATTATTATAATAGAAAATTTGTTTCGAAATGTTGGCAATATTCGACTTGAGGGAAAGGGAGAGTCACTGCAAATATTAACAGCGAATTTTCTCATTCCTAGAGCCCGGGTGTTTAGGTATAAATAACACCCAAAATACCCGAGTAGAATGAAATAATAAACGTGAAAAAAGGCATTATAGATGAGATGGGCAATATTTATGAAATATGCTTTACGCGCTAGGGGGCTGCCGCCCCCCATTACAGTCTTCAACCTAACAAATTATTTCTTTCCATTCCAGTTTCTATATTACAGAACTTATCACATCTTGTAGGTAACATATTCTCCCATTTGGAGATCATTGCATTCAATTATTTGATTATGTTAATTGCGTAGTTTATCTTATTTACTTCATTGTATTAATAAAGTGATTATTAACACAATATTACAAATCAATTAAAACAGTACTTATTTCATAAATGAATGCTAATCCTTTCTGGTAAGTTGCATACGGATGAGAAAAATTTGAAAAACGTATAACGTAGGATCATGAAATGTGGGTCATTACACTTATATGATAGAGAAATATTTCGAACTCACCATGCGCCGACGGTCCTCATTGACAGAAGAGAAGTTTCGAATGCAAAAAGACCGATTTTATGAAACAACTTCTTGACATGCAAACTTTTCAAAATTATGAAAGGAATTTATTGGAAACTTTTGAAAAGTTTGACATATCAATTTGGACGTAAGGATTCTATTACAAATAAAACGTAGTCGTTTTTATGTAAGGACAACTTTTGGTTCAGCATAGAGCCCTTTTGGGAGGGTTTTTGATTTATTTGAGTGAACTGAATATTTCTTTCAAAATACAATATTAATCCATTTCTTAAAAGCGAACAAGATGTATCTCGTTCGAAATAGGCCGACTTTTTAAATCAATTTCTTAAACCTAAAATTTTCCAAAATAACCGAATGATTTTTTAAAATTTTGAAAGACTTGGACAGTTTTACGTGTTAATTAGGGCGCAAGGAATCAATTGCAGAAGCCGTAAATCGCGAGTACGCATCAAAGACTTTTGTTGAACATTTGAGCCCTTGGGTGTGAGTTTTTGATTCATTTAAGGGAATTGATTGAAAATTTGTTAACGAAATTCAGTACTAGTTCATTTCTAAATAGTTGACGAGATATTTATAAGTGCAAAAAGGCCAACTTTGTACATCAATTTCCTGTCCCGAATGTTTTCCATAATACTCGGATGGAATTAATTTTTTTTCAATTTCTGTAAAATTTGAAAACATTTCCGTGTGAATTTGGATGTAGGGAATCAACTGCAAAAATTTGCAAGTCGTTAGTACGCATAGAAAATGTTTAGTTGAGCTTTGAATCCCTGAGGGGTGAGTATTTTGTTTATTTCAATAACCGGATTTGTTAACGAAATGTCGTATATTTAGTTCAGGAATATTCCAAGTTCTCTGCATCGCGGTTTAGAGGTCATGTTCCATATCCTTATAAACAAATATATTGTGGTATTGAGATTATTAGTGAAATTAATGACGTGCTTTATTGGAAGTTTTATTATTTGTGGGGATATGCACTTCGACTCATATCTTCTTTTCTTTATGATTTATTATTCTGAATGAAAAGAATATTCGTTTGTATTGCATCACCTAGTATACGGTGAGCTCTGATGGCAAACTAATTGACTGTGAGAGTTTGGAGGGTACTAAGAGTATAGATTTGTTAAGAATTAAGAGCGAATTCCCAAGCGATCGTGTTTTCTTGGTTAAAATCATTGTAGCAGTTCAATGTTTTTAGTGAATTGTGGTTTTCAAACGTCTTCTACCTCATTGTGTGATTTGCAAACTGGAAAAATTAAATATTTCATATCGACTCTAAATTTCTCGTCACAGTAAATCCCAAGAGGACGCCATGAGAAATAAGAGGCACTGTGGAGACTCTTGGGAATGAAAATTAAGCAAGGATGGATGTTTCTCTTTAGGGAAACAATAGATTATCCTCACTTTGAGTCCCTGGATCTGCTGGATGTGCACGCTCGTGTCAATATTAAGAGCAAATAAGAAATACAAATCTATCGCTGTTCTCAAATATGAAAGAGCGTGTTTAGCACCAGTAAGCAGTCAGATTAAATGGATCTGAACTCTGATCGTTGGAATGAATAAAATATAATAAAAATTGTGATAAAATTGAACACTTTTTTTCTCTGAAATTGAAACCTACAACCACAATTAACACACTTGACTAAGAATGAACATATTCCAAATATAAAATATTTTTAGAAAAATAACGAAACAGTGTTTAGTCTTCCTGAATGGCATACGAAATGGATGCTGTTGCTTTTAGTTTTTATAGGTAATCGGTGGCAAATCAAGAAGTGTCATGAATCAGTAGAGCGCATATACAGGGTGATTTCAAAAGTCCTCTTACACAGTTATCTTCCAAACGGCGCATTTCCGGACATGGGTTTATTACCAAATATTGCTGTTCTGAGTCCCCTCTACACATATAACCGTGTAATAGGAATTCTGAATCACCCTGTAGCAGCAAGGAGATATGTCTGGATTGGCGAGAATGTGTACCTGTGAGAGACAGTTTCAACCAGCTCTGCGAACAGGCGCACACGGCCATAAATCCTTGATTTAGTGCTTAGATCCGGAATTGGCTTGTATCACCTACCATCCGGGCAAAGCGTATGTGCAGAGTGGAAATATAAATTATGCATCGACCGCTAAAAGCTATATTGGAGAAGCAATAATCCGCTTGTCAAGATCTCCTTGATGATGTACATAACCGATGCCATCCGAGGTATTCTCGATTACACCAATTAGTAAACTTTTATTGAAAATGGTAGCGTACTTTCCATAAAACATAGGGTTGAAGCACCAGGCAAGGAGCAAAAGACTGGTTTCATTCATTCTCATGCGTTTTATTATTAGTGTATATCATCGGGATATTCGTGTGAGGATTAATCAGCAAATTTATATGCGGCCTATAAATCATTGTATATTTTTTACGCCATTGATATCAATTTATTGTTCCCGCCCATTCGAATTATATGTCAACAGACCCAATTCGAAGTGAAGTAGGTAAAATAAATAGCCTCCATTTACTCTTTTTTCTTCTGTTTGTTAATTTTAGCCCATATCTGCAACATTGTCATTATGTTGTCTGTCTCTTAATGATTAAAACAAGAGAACGAGTAAATTTAACTGTGTCTCTTCTCTGTCACGAAAATAACATACATTATTGAAACTTTACTGAAAATTCAAAAATCTCTTTTCTCTATTATTTCTGAAATATACTAGCTGATATTATTTTTTTATAGTTACGAATCTGTTTTAGATCAAGGCAACTTGGATGGCTATTTCTCTTCTTCATTCTCTTAATTTCCTCAATATAATTCATTTTATTTTCTTTGCATTTTCGTCTTTTCAATCGGAAACGATGTAAGAGAGCACAACAAGAATCTGTCAAATTTTCACGGCCGGAACTGTTGCTATGGACATAATGGGAATCATAAAGTTTTAATGAATGTCATGAATGATTAAACCTATTCACACACTGATACACTTCAAAACATTCTCATTTAACGTAGAATTCGAACCCACTATCGTTCTATGTTTATCAAAAGATAGACCAACAAAATGTTTCACGTTCATGAAGGGTTTTTTTTGCTCATCACTAAGAGAATTTGTTAAGACCATTTGGATTTGTCAAAGTTACCTCAAAGAGAATTATTCATAACGAGCAGTTATCGCCTCTCCATGAGGATACTACGGAATAAGGTTCCTTAAAACTTTGTTTAGGTAAAAAAAAAACGACTTTCAGGTGTATTTGAGATACAAATTCAATATTATTGCCCTCTAGAGTGATAATATCACAATAAAATAATGTTGAAGAAACGATGCCTAACGACAGAAAAAGTTATTTTCAGTTATGTTAATACACAAGTTAACTTCAAAATAACTGATTTTCTGACAAGTAGGAAGAGTGTAGTCAGCGAGTTAAGAAAGTTTTAGAGACGCAGATGTTTTAAAAACACCATTCATATGGAAATTTCATGACTCTCCTTTTAGCTAAATTGCTGTAATTTAAAGACCTAAATCATAGCCGCTTATAGCTATTATGGAATGTTATTCGAGAATTCTATGGATGAATGTTGAGATATGGAAATGAGCTTTCTAATGTTAACGTAAGTTGTGAATTACATATAAAATTACAAAGTACAGTTGAGTAATCAAGCTATGGAAATGAATCCTTCTCAGTTGTCAACACAGTATTAAGTAAATAGTACAAATTGTATTTTCCCATGCAGTTTGCACATTTCCTAGTTTTGAGAAAACAACTGAAGACTGAAATATGAATAACTCATCGCCAAGGAGAAGTCGTGTATGGAAGGACATAGATATGAAGTAGATGTTAGATGAAATTTCTGACACTTTGAAGCAGAAACCAAAAAAAAAATCCTCATCAGAAATAGACGTTTATGATCGTGTTTAATTGACAAGAATTAAAGTAAACCCAATATTCGTCTCAATTTAATTTTTCAGAGCACCATGAAAATTAAATTCTACTGAACAATTATTCAAATTTTTATATTAATGTTAATAATTTTACTTTAATACTAATGTTTGAATCATGAAAAATCTATTAGCTAATATTTTATTGTACTTTTTAGAAGAGTGCCACATTAGAAATGCTAAGTAAGAAATAGGATGTTGTAAAATGAATAGAAATTGTAGAGCCACATGCGTCCACCATTATTAAATTAAAAAACGTGAAAACCTTGTACAGAAAAATTATGTTAATTGGCTGTTAAGCGAAACGCAGACATTTTGAGTATAAAAATTCATAAAATTTTGTAATATAATGAATGAGAATGTCATTTTTGGGGAGAAAATTATCCGTCGATGAAATATTAGTGGATATATACATAAGGGTCGTGGAAAGGTGTAAATGTGGGGATAAAGAAATGTATGTGTAATATTAACATGATTCTCCATCATTGAATGAAGTCGTTGAACATTAAAAAACTTTGACAATCTGAAATGAGTTTCCAATTTATCTTAATTATCAGTACCAATACAAAATCTCAGGAAAATAAGCAGTAAGTTATTTTGCATGTCTTCAGGGAAAAACTAACTTTAATATGAATAAATTCTTTTTAAGCAGTCCATGCAGTTATCATATTTATAATGACTTCCACTGAAATGTGTTTTAGTCAGGGTAGTTTTTCATTCTCTTATAGTCTTGCTTAAGCTAACAAAGTGTATGGCGATATCGGTTGGAATATATGCTGTGAAATCTGACTCTGATGTCTTCAGTTAATATATTTAAAATTAGCCATGGTGGTAATTTTCCGTATTTTCCATAATTCTATCCAGTCATTTCCTGCAGATTCTTTGTTCACATTATTTGTATCAACTCCATATTTGCCTTCATTACGAATATGGTTCCCCCGATATGGGAGCAATTCAACGATGTGTCACAATATTGGCGAGCCGAGACACCATTAATATTATTATTCGTAACAGTAATATTAACTTCTCAGATATAAGGAGATCTGGTCGGTTTAAGTTTCTAATCCTGGGTCGTTAACCTCTCTCTAAGGGTTAAATGCAATTTCTTATAATGTGAATTGTACTAAAAATCTCTCATATTTCCCAGTCTCTGGGTATTGTATCTAAATAATTCTTTAGAACAGAAATTACACCAAGGAATCCTAAACTGGAAAATCTCCCATATTCTACTAATTTCGACAGCCTAATCTTTGTATTTCAGTAACTTTTCCGCTTCTTTCTGCGCCAACTTTTTATCAGTTGGCACTTCTATATCAATTATCAGTCAGGTTCCGTTTTTCAGGTCGTTAATCACAACGTCGAACTTATTGGCAGGGTGATATCTGTCGGCGTGGACTTGCTGATTGAATCATTTTTTTATGGTCATTCCATACATATTCGCTCGCGCATAATGTCTTGCACGCACTTGTTGCCGTTATATGTTATGCGAACCCGCGTTATTACATCACTCGACGATCACCATCTCTCGTCATTATCCAGATGTTGTATCAGGTTGACGCGCATGACGTAATCTCGTCAGGACGTCCACGACTTTGGGTGCCATTTCACTCATATGAAAGTGGTACAGAGCAAAGAACTGGAAGCGGAACTGGATTTAAGCACAGGCTACATAGGTGCGCGCCTAATGGCCCGCACCACAGAAAATTCTAACAATTCGCAAAGAAATAAAACTGTTTCTAATATACAATACACGACATCGGTAGTGCATACGACCGAAGAACCGCATCGTTTCGTTCTCACATCGTACTACGACTCTATGACTCTTGACACCCTCGTTGATAGAACTAGCGATTTTTTGTTGTGAATATGTTTATCTTCAGGATTTTAATCAAATAAGTGCTGTAAAACGCGATTTTCTAGGTTAATATTTCAAAACACTTTCGGGGGTTCCACCCGCCCCACATCGACCTGGGTAATATTCCATATCCTCCTCCCAGTAGGACCTGCACGACAGGTTGAGTCCAGGGGCCTACAGGTCCTAAATCCGACCCTGACTGGAAGGACATCCAATGTTCCAAAAGACAATCCCGCGAGACCCCCCCATGGGCGAGCTGCGTCGAGCGAGATCACCGCATTGTGCGGTGAAACTGACGACGCGCAGTAGCCCGCTATAAATATGTTAACGACTCGTTCCCTGCAGGCGGCCGTCGCGGTTTCGCGCAGGCAGTTTACAAAGCCACTAGCCCCATGAAATGGGTACATGGAGACGGAAGGAACCCAAGAATCATTGACTGGGGAGTAGTCATGTACAAGAATAGTTTCTGCCTAAATACACATTAAGTCGGAATGTTGTCGAAATAAGAAGTACGTTACAGAGGAGTCTTGTGCTGATCTGTTTTCCGATTCAAATCAGAGGATCACTAAAAGGGTAGGGTACCGGAAAATTATTAGATATGAGGAATAGCATGAAAATAATGATGTGTCGTATCGAAATTTTTCGATCTGACTTCCATGTCGGTTCCATACTATTTACCTCGATTCTCCATTCCAGATTGAAGTTCAATTCCTTAAAACCAATTTTTATCTTTTATCCTTAAACTCCTAATCGAAATAAGTCCTCTTTCAGCTACGCCTTCACTTAATTTTCAAACAAAGTTTGCATCGCGCCAACAGGACATTCTTACTCTCATGTCTTGATTATACGTAACGAGTAGGGTGGCGGGCCAGTGCTCTCGGACCAGTTGTCGGTAGGAATAAACATATCACCGAGTGCTCGGTCATTTGAACCCTACTCAATTCACTAGACCGAGCGTCCATGTCCTAGTGACATTCTGCTCTAATCGTTACGTGTAATCAAGGCGTCAGTCTTTCACTGTCTTGATATATTTTTAATGATGTCTGTAACGCCATTTCAAAGCCATGGTTTGTTTGTCTAACAACCTTTATTTTAATTAAATGAGTTCAAACTTATATTTTAAGTTTCCAAAGTTTATTTCAACATCGTGCACATAAGCAATGAAAAATTGCTCGTCAAATTCTCTTGAAACAATAGGAACAGTAATGTTGTGAAAGAATCAATAAAGAGAGACAGATGAGTGAGGGCATTGTTTCTGCGTGTGGAGTTATTGGCAGAAAAGATATAGGATGACCGAATAGTGGTTGTCAAGAAAAGATGGTAAACAATGACGCGTTAATATTCGAACCTAAATCTAGCGACCAACTGAGGCGCATGCGCAAACGATTGATCAACACTGATTATGGTTATTATGATTTTTTGCAACGTTCTTAACTCTCGAGGAGGGAAAAGTAAAGGTTCAAAATTCGCGATAAAAATGTTTTGTTATTCCGTGATCAGTTTGGTTGGGAATACGCTTAGAAGGAAAGTTAATTTTTCTTCTGCAAATAAAGAAAAATCCCAGGTAGACAATAATATTAAATTACCTAAGCAAAATGTAGCATATCGATTCACGAGCTAATAATTAATGACTCAAATATAAACACAATTCTTGAAGCACACCAAGTAAAACGCACGAAACATTAATTTTTTTTAATCGGGCGAATTAAATTTTCTTAATATTGCACCCGTGCAAAAATTATGAAAGAGTTCATAAATGTAGAGGAAAGTGCCCCAAAATCGACCTCCATTATATTTTTGATAAAAAGAAATAGAAGATATTTAAAAAATATTTTAGAACAATATTCAATGTTTACTTGTCATGTACTATTTACATTTTAATTTTAGAACATAATGAAAGTAAGTATGAAAAACATTATTTTCAAAACAGTTGCAACAGTTATTTTCAAATCGGACCCTTCGTTGAATTTAACAAAACGGTATCTATTCAATCAGAAGAAATCTATTTAAACTTCCACAATGTTATAGATTTTGTGTGTGCTTTCTTAGCTGATCCCAAGCGCCCTGCTTTAGGATATTCCTTTAGGCTTCGTATCTGACGATATTTTTTCGTGTTTTCACTACATTGCCTTACTCCTACGAGGCAGAAAAATTGNTATAAGAGACAGTGAGAAACCCAATTGTTTAAATATTTATTAAAAAAATTTTTTTTTTAATCTTCTGCGATACAGAAAAGGTGAAATTCGCATTCAGCACTAGAGAAAATGAGAAAACTAACGAGTGAGAAACATAATTATTTATTTTTATCTGCAAAAACCATCAAAATGGACATTTACATCTACATTTTTGCAATTTTTTCAGATTTTCACCGTGTTCTGTAACTCCTATGTGTCAGCGCAGTCGGCATACGGATTCAGCATCCCCAAAATACGTGAAGAACAAGTGAGTAACCTAACTCAGCAATTTTTCCTGAATCACCTACTTATTGACACAAAATGACTGAATCACCTACTTATTGACACAAAATGACTGAACTGTATCAGTTAAGTAATAAATCATAGCTCTGTTTTGTGCTTAAGTATTCTCCGAGTACAAATGTAATAAGCGACCTGAATAAGTGACCTTCCCATACCAATTAAAAGATGGTTTGTTGACCTCACGATTAATTGATACATCAAAAAAATTCAGTTCGTCATTTTCAATTTATAAAGTGAATTTTATCCTAGGCTGGTAACTATTAAGTGTATCTGAAATCTTTTGTATCTCATATTCGGGCCCTACACAAGATATCAACATATCTGACATGATTAACAGATGTATACACAAAATAAATGGTATTCGTCCTCCAAAAGGTAGTAAACTTTAAATTATTTAATAAAGTTGATTACTTAATGGACGGTTTTAGTAGTACACTGATGATGGACATATATACTTCTAAAATAAACAAATAAATAAACTGTCTAAAATTTATTCATCTTTGTACTCAAGGTAAAGTTTATGTATAAATGAATACGTATCCTAATTATATAGATAAATGTTCTAGTATTTTTCGAAGTATCTCATGTCATTTCTCCACATCGTCGGTGAGTTTCCGGTTTCAATGGCTTTCTCAATATCGTACCCTACGTCAGAATATACTCCTTATATTTTCGGCAACGAAACTACGCACTGAATATGATCCTAGTTCGCAAATATTGATCCAAGTAAGAACATGTCTTATTTTCGCATCGCAGGCGTTGAAGCGGTGCCAACGCAACGGTCACTGTTGCCTGCTAAGACTAACAGCCGCCTCTGGGAAGCTAGTGTGAAATTGTCGTTTTTCAGATATTGCTTCAAAGGAGGGATNACTAACAGCCGCCTCTGGGAAGCTAGTGTGAAATTGTCGTTTTTCAGATATTGCTTCAAAGGAGGGATGAGACGTCGTTTCCCAGAAGGAAAGACTGACGTACAACGGTACTTCCAAACAATCCACTTTTGCCAAATGTCTCTGTTAATACTTTACGGTTGACAAACTTTGTCGGGAACGCGAGTCGTAGGCGACACTATAATACCAAACTTTTTCCATCGACCTCGCTCTCATATTCATGATTGATGAACAGGACTTCTTAAACTTAGGAAGAGAAATATACCTTACTTCTTACTAATATATAAAATAAGATGATGTTTGTAAATTTGTTACCTAAGATCTTGAAAATGAAATGGATACAGACTTCCCTTTTCTGCAGGCGAAGCAGAACTATTCAACTGAAAACATAGGGTAAGTTTAAGTCATGAACTGTCCTAAAAGTTTTTTTTATCAGATATTGAAGGAAACTTCTCTGGCAGTAAATTCATGTGTTACAATCGTTATCTCTCGATATATCTGGCAAAAGCTGTCTCCAGTATCGGTGAAAACTCCTACAAGAGATCGTGAGCTATTTTTAATTTTTCCCAACACTAGCGAATGGAAATTCTCTGAATTTTGGTAAAAACTATGTTTTTACAACTCAATAAGGAATACAAAAGGAATATTGCAATATTCATATTTTATACAACAATATACTCAATTAATATACAAATAATTTAGTTTTTAATATAAGTAATAATTTACTCATTTATTAAGAATAAATTCACTTTACGTATTGTCGCTTTCGACTCGAAAGAAACGGGGAAAATCAGCTATTACAAGTCTGTTAGATATATACGGCTGGGTTCCTGAATGAAGTTCTTGCGGCGGATGAGAAATCTCCGTGCGAAAGTGTGTTCCATAAGAATATCCAAGTTCATACTTACTAGACTATTTATTTGATTTTTTTCGTAAAACGTGCCTCTCGGAATGTAAACATTCCAGTTACGAAATGCACGTAACCCTTTCAGTATCCAAATACCATTGTGTACAGAAGTTCAATGTTGGCAGTATTTCCACGATGAAATGAAGAAAATTGAGTCCATTAGACAAGGTCTTCATTTAGTAGAAACAAATATTTGTTAATACTGTTCAGTCTTTTTCCTGTCTACGAAAACAAAAACGAAAATTCCCAGGGTTGGAACTATAATCAAACGCTCTTGCATTTCCACTCTACTTATTTCATGGAATTCGGTTAGATATCGTACACATAGTAAAGGCTAGACTAATTGGCATAGGTTGCGCTAATCAGGTTGCCTACATGGGTCTGTCCGATTTATAAACGAGTGTATACGAAAAAGGGACAAAGTTTAGTGAATAACTCGCGATGAAAATCCCTTAAATAATAATTTGTGAATTTTTNAATTTTTCCTGAATCACCTACTTATTGACACAAAATGACTGAATCACCTACTTATTGACACAAAATGACTGAACTGTATCAGTTAAGTAATAAATCATAGCTCTGTTTTGTGCTTAAGTATTCTCCGAGTACAAATGTAATAAGCGACCTGAATAAGTGACCTTCCCATACCAATTAAAAGATGGTTTGTTGACCTCACGATTAATTGATACATCAAAAAAATTCAGTTCGTCATTTTCAATTTATAAAGTGAATTTTATCCTAGGCTGGTAACTATTAAGTGTATCTGAAATCTTTTGTATCTCATATTCGGGCCCTACACAAGATATCAACATATCTGACATGATTAACAGATGTATACACAAAATAAATGGTATTCGTCCTCCAAAAGGTAGTAAACTTTAAATTATTTAATAAAGTTGATTACTTAATGGACGGTTTTAGTAGTACACTGATGATGGACATATATACTTCTAAAATAAACAAATAAATAAACTGTCTAAAATTTATTCATCTTTGTACTCAAGGTAAAGTTTATGTATAAATGAATACGTATCCTAATTATATAGATAAATGTTCTAGTATTTTTCGAAGTATCTCATGTCATTTCTCCACATCGTCGGTGAGTTTCCGGTTTCAATGGCTTTCTCAATATCGTACCCTACGTCAGAATATACTCCTTATATTTTCGGCAACGAAACTACGCACTGAATATGATCCTAGTTCGCAAATATTGATCCAAGTAAGAACATGTCTTATTTTCGCATCGCAGGCGTTGAAGCGGTGCCAACGCAACGGTCACTGTTGCCTGCTAAGACTAACAGCCGCCTCTGGGAAGCTAGTGTGAAATTGTCGTTTTTCAGATATTGCTTCAAAGGAGGGATGAGACGTCGTTTCCCAGAAGGAAAGACTGACGTACAACGGTACTTCCAAACAATCCACTTTTGCCAAATGTCTCTGTTAATACTTTACGGTTGACAAACTTTGTCGGGAACGCGAGTCGTAGGCGACACTATAATACCAAACTTTTTCCATCGACCTCGCTCTCATATTCATGATTGATGAACAGGACTTCTTAAACTTAGGAAGAGAAATATACCTTACTTCTTACTAATATATAAAATAAGATGATGTTTGTAAATTTGTTACCTAAGATCTTGAAAATGAAATGGATACAGACTTCCCTTTTCTGCAGGCGAAGCAGAACTATTCAACTGAAAACATAGGGTAAGTTTAAGTCATGAACTGTCCTAAAAGTTTTTTTTATCAGATATTGAAGGAAACTTCTCTGGCAGTAAATTCATGTGTTACAATCGTTATCTCTCGATATATCTGGCAAAAGCTGTCTCCAGTATCGGTGAAAACTCCTACAAGAGATCGTGAGCTATTTTTAATTTTTCCCAACACTAGCGAATGGAAATTCTCTGAATTTTGGTAAAAACTATGTTTTTACAACTCAATAAGGAATACAAAAGGAATATTGCAATATTCATATTTTATACAACAATATACTCAATTAATATACAAATAATTTAGTTTTTAATATAAGTAATAATTTACTCATTTATTAAGAATAAATTCACTTTACGTATTGTCGCTTTCGACTCGAAAGAAATATATTTTTTGGGCAGAGAAATTTGATATAAAAAAGGCCCTCTGAGGTCAATTAGACTAGTTTCAAATAATGAATATAAATATTGTTGTTGCATATCAATAAGCGCACAACGCGAATGAACAATTTTTCCTCTCTGTATGTGCGTATCAGATCATTGCGCATTTTTCTTCTTACATGTCTATAGTTTTATTCCGATCTTGATGAAATTTGGCGCATTAACTCAAAACAAGACGATCACTGTCTATAAGATATTTCGAAAAACCAAACCCCTATCTCAGCTATTATGCAGAATTTTTGTACTTCTTGATAAAATTACGCCCACAAAATAAGAGGAAAATTACTGAACATATTGTCATTAGGAACACATGGGATTTCTAAAAATAAACTACCCCTTCCATCTTTCTTATCCCTTAAAGCAAAATTTAAGTGTGTTTCATAATGTTTTACCGCCGTCAGTACAATGTGTTGAATAAAAATATTTAAAACTATCTTAAAAGTTTATAGAGATGCTATTTTTCTTTACATTAAATTAGAAAGAAGAGATAGGCAGAAACAAGCTGCCGTGCGATGCTGGGAGTGGTTACTAGTCAGTAATATGATTGCACTCATTTTGTAGAAAAATATTTCCGAATGAGAAAAGTTCTTTTTCTGATTACATATTAATTATATCTTCAGGCCGCGGGAAATACAAATATATCCACTTGTAATTTATTTAGGAATTTTTGACTTTACAAACTTCATTCGTAGAAAGGTCTCTCTTTTCTGATCCTATGCTATTTGTCTCCGAGAATCGGATAATTCCTCTCTCTCGCAGATATACAGATTTAAGGACGCGAACGGTATCAATTTCTATTATAGCTTAATGACATTTACAATGTGAAGGGATTATTGGATTTTCTCTCAAGCAAATATTATTGACTGATACGTTATTATACACATTTATTTTAAAGTACTGTGGACATAAACGAGCAAAAGCACAACTACAATTACTCTTGATTTGCACATTCTTTCTCGGAATATTGTATTAGCAAATGTCAAAAGATTTTAGAAAGAGGAGCTATCACAATAATTTAGTAATATATGAAATAAAATTTTGGAAATTCTTCATACGTCTTGTGGGTAAGTAAGAAGATACAAGGATTCATTAATAAATTTCAGTAAACAAGAATTCATTAATATTTAAAATTGTTGAAGATGTTGTTGTGTGTTAGAAATGTCTTGACGAAGGGTACCTGGGTAACAATTTATGAGACAATGCGAAGGACACGAACTTTAGCGAAATATATAATATGATTATGATTTTAATCAGCGTCACGAACGAGTCCACATTATAGATAAGCACTAGCGATTTTCTAAAAGAACCAAATTGTTTGTTTACATGCACGGGAATTTCGTCCTTTACAGTCACTACGCTGCGTACTGCGGCTTAAATCAATGAATTGTTCGCAATTTCTCGATGGTCGCTCCATCCCGAGGGAGAATATATTGTCTGTTCGTATTAATTAAAACGTTTCATGTTCGCAATTTATTTGGTAATGTTTCCAGCTGAAGCCAATGTTCAGTACACGCAACGCAAACATTCACGAGACACTCGTATTTAACGCACGTGAAGCATTGAAGGGAATGTGTTTTAATAGATATAATTAGTGAGATTAGTTTGTTACTAGCTAGTTCCTGCTGCTTTAATTACGTGAAAATGTGGATTTTTCTACAACTGTTCTTTGTAAATCGATTGTGGTAAGCTTGTAATTCTCCTTTATACCGTGAGAACATCATAGCTCAGCAAAGAAATACAAAAATTGCTTTTTCTAAAATCATTCATTTCTTATTTCAAATAATGACAGAATCTTTTACTACTTATAATGAATACTTTACAGTTTAATAGTGCATACTGTTATCAGCACTTTTGATTTCAAAGGACTCACTTTAAGTTCCTAACAAAGATTATTCTAAGAATACTTATAATATTTATGAGTATTATCAAGGGCGAATGAACTATGAATATTAAATTGAGAAATATCGCCGTAAACAATGATATTTTTTATAACTAAGTAATTTCCGAAAATTATTCAAGCTATGTGACTAGGTCATCTATCCCACTATTACACCTTTTTTANCAATATACTCAATTAATATACAAATAATTTAGTTTTTAATATAAGTAATAATTTACTCATTTATTAAGAATAAATTCACTTTACGTATTGTCGCTTTCGACTCGAAAGAAATATATTTTTTGGGCAGAGAAATTTGATATAAAAAAGGCCCTCTGAGGTCAATTAGACTAGTTTCAAATAATGAATATAAATATTGTTGTTGCATATCAATAAGCGCACAACGCGAATGAACAATTTTTCCTCTCTGTATGTGCGTATCAGATCATTGCGCATTTTTCTTCTTACATGTCTATAGTTTTATTCCGATCTTGATGAAATTTGGCGCATTAACTCAAAACAAGACGATCACTATCTATAAGATATTTCGAAAAACCAAACCCCTATCTCAGCTATTATGCAGAATTTTTGTACTTCTTGATAAAATTACGCCCACAAAATAAGAGGAAAATTACTGAACATATTGTCATTAGGAACACATGGGATTTCTAAAAATAAACTACCCCTTCCATCTTTCTTATCCCTTAAAGCAAAATTTAAGTGTGTTTCATAATGTTTTACCGCCGTCAGTACAATGTGTTGAATAAAAATATTTAAAACTATCTTAAAAGTTTATAGAGATGCTATTTTTCTTTACATTAAATTAGAAAGAAGAGATAGGCAGAAACAAGCTGCCGTGCGATGCTGGGAGTGGTTACTAGTCAGTAATATGATTGCACTCATTTTGTAGAAAAATATTTCCGAATGAGAAAAGTTCTTTTTCTGATTACATATTAATTATATCTTCAGGCCGCGGGAAATACAAATATATCCACTTGTAATTTATTTAGGAATTTTTGACTTTACAAACTTCATTCGTAGAAAGGTCTCTCTTTTCTGATCCTATGCTATTTGTCTCCGAGAATCGGATAATTCCTCTCTCTCGCAGATATACAGATTGAAGGACGCGAACGGTATCAATTTCTATTATAGCTTAATGACATTTACAATGTGAAGGGATTATTGGATTTTCTCTCAAGCAAATATTATTGACTGATACGTTATTATACACATTTATTTTAAAGTACTGTGGACATAAACGAGCAAAAGCACAACTACAATTACTCTTGATTTGCACATTCTTTCTCGGAATATTGTATTAGCAAATGTCAAAAGATTTTAGAAAGAGGAGCTATCACAATAATTTAGTAATATATGAAATAAAATTTTGGAAATTCTTCATACGTCTTGTGGGTAAGTAAGAAGATACAAGGATTCATTAATAAATTTCAGTAAACAAGAATTCATTAATATTTAAAATTGTTGAAGATGTTGTTGTGTGTTAGAAATGTCTTGACGAAGGGTACCTGGGTAACAATTTATGAGACAATGCGAAGGACACGAACTTTAGCGAAATATATAATATGATTATGATTTTAATCAGCGTCACGAACGAGTCCACATTATAGATAAGCACTAGCGATTTTCTAAAAGAACCAAATTGTTTGTTTACATGCACGGGAATTTCGTCCTTTACAGTCACTACGCTGCGTACTGCGGCGTTAATCAATGAATTGTTCGCAATTTCTCGATGGTCGCTCCATCCCGAGGGAGAATATATTGTCTGTTCGTATTAATTAAAACGTTTCATGTTCGCAATTTATTTGGTAATGTTTCCAGCTGAAGCCAATGTTCAGTACACGCAACGCAAACATTCACGAGACACTCGTATTTAACGCACGTGAAGCATTGAAGGGAATGTGTTTTAATAGATATAATTAGTGAGATTAGTTTGTTACTAGCTAGTTCCTGCTGCTTTAATTACGTGAAAATGTGGATTTTTCTACAACTGTTCTTTGTAAATCGATTGTGGTAAGCTTGTAATTCTCCTTTATACCGTGAGAACATCATAGCTCAGCAAAGAAATACAAAAATTGCTTTTTCTAAAATCATTCATTTCTTATTTCAAATAATGACAGAATCTTTTACTACTTATAATGAATACTTTACAGTTTAATAGTGCATACTGTTATCAGCACTTTTGATTTCAAAGGACTCACTTTAAGTTCCTAACAAAGATTATTCTAAGAATACTTATAATATTTATGAGTATTATCAAGGGCGAATGAACTATGAATATTAAATTGAGAAATATCGCCGTAAACAATGATATTTTTTATAACTAAGTAATTTCCGAAAATTATTCAAGCTATGTGACTAGGTCATCTATCCCACTATTACACCTTTTTTAGTATTTTTTATTTCATAAGTAGTGTTTAATGTACTAAACGATCTTTTCTTTTTAAGACTCATAACAATGTGGTCAAATCCAATAATATTGACTGATTTCTGGTTATTGGGGACGTCAATAATACACAAAACCAAAATATAAGATATATTCTCAAAAGCATAGTAATAGACTAATCTTGAAGTTTGTAAGGATTAACAAAATAACAAAAATAAATAAAAAAGGAAAAGTACACTTTTAATCAATAATTGAAAGAATGAAATATTTAAAAAAACCCTGATTGGATAGTTGTGCCGTTAATAGTTAATTTAATTTAAATGATTGTATGATGCCACGTTACTACATAATTTCTGCGTAGGGTTCGTTTAGCTTTAGCTTTTACTAAATATCATTTTCAAACAGCAAAAATTGCGCCAACAGAGCATTCGCTTAAAAAAGAATGGTCTCTCAATTAAAAAGGTTGAGATCCTCTGATGAACTCAAACTGAGATCAAAAACGATTGCGAGTCCGAGGACCGCCAAGACGCTCACCTTGTGTGCCACCATCAATGTTGACTCTGAATATCGACCGTGAACATTCTTCAGGAGGTAGAGAGGTCGTGTGCCAGTTAACGAGGACTGTTTTGTTGACCTACGCATCGTTAATGTTTTCTCGTTATGCTGTGGTTTATTTTTATTTTTTCAGTCAATTAAATGTATGAAATTTTTTTAGATTGAATTTTATATATATTTTAGATTATTTGATAGCGTTCTTTAGAGTCTACTATTTATAGATCTTGCTTAGAACAAACATTAGTTTGTATTAATTTAACACGAACTCTCAACTTCTTACAGATTCCTATTATACACAAAAAATAGTTCTTACGCCTTTTACCAATTTTAGTTAACCTGTAAGATTTGAATCTCTAAGGCCCGGTTTCACAAAATGAGAGTAAGGACTTGTAATTGGGTTAAACTACTCTGGATTAATTACTCTCTACTTAACTTGCACTTGGTGAAACCTGGTGTAAGTAGTACTACGATTCATTTCTCAGTAAACATTATAACGTGTTGTTCATTATTTTTTACGAAAGAGTTTTCCAGATTTTCATTTGAACTTTTTCAGTTGTTTTATACGCTTCGACATGCTTGATGACATGAAATATTTTTAAATTCGAATTGTTGTAAGGAAGTGGAGGAAAAAGATTTTTACATTGATGGCGAGGTAAAGTATTTATTCCTATTATAAAAGGATAGATTAGAGATAAATATATTTCATCGAATTTTACCTACATATCACGAACTAAGATACCATGTCTAAGTTTTTGTATGTAACGGTGCTTTTGTATTTACACTGAATTATAAACGAAGGGTAAACCATAACACGACAGAAAAACGTGAGTGCGAAGTCGGGAAGGGTCCTTTAGTATTTATACATTAATATTGTCGAGGTTAATAATGGATGCTTTACTGAGGGGATGGGCAAAGCCGCCCGTCGCGATATCTTGCCCGTAAGGGCATATAACGGGCAATGGAAGGGCAGTTCCTGCCACCCACTTCGCCGAGGAGGGGATGTCCGGACGCGCAGTGTTGGGAAACAGCTAGCGATGCTAAGCGTCTTATCGCAGAAATATCCGTGATAATAGTTTAATTTTTATTTCAAACAAACGCTTATGTTCAACCCGCATATCTCCTCTAGGCTGTCCACAATTGCACGCAGTAGCCCATCGAAGGGCAAATGTGCTTTACACCATCTTTAGTGATCTCCACGAGCTTTTAAATTCCCAGCCCTGAAATTATATTTATGAAAAAAAATCCCTTATCCCATTCTATCCATTAAGCGAGCAATAATGAACACTTAATTAAAATGGGGATCTTCCTTTTTAGAATTTGTTCCTTACCTCAATCTGTTGAATTAAAACGATAATAAGCGTCGATCCTATTGAAAACCCTGAGGAATACGATCATGAAAATTTCGCTTAAATTCGTTCTGTGTAGTTTTTGCGTGATGCGTGTTCAAACAAATTTTTTTATCAAAGTCGCTGTATTAAATGTATTAAAGAAGGGATTAAGGATAATAATGATCATCAACATTACCAAAGCACGAACATTAATAAATAACACATTACTTAGTGTCAAAGGTAATTTGAGAAAGAACNCCAAAGCACGAACATTAATAAATAACACATTACTTAGTGTCAAAGGTAATTTGAGAAAGAACATTTGAGTAAAACTACTGAAGTCATGCCAGTTAAGTCGGGGGTGGGCAGCTAGTTGCACATACAGATTAATCCAAAAGTCGCATCTTTCCTACTGAGGATTGATAGACTAAATATTTCTTAATCTAAAAAAATTGAACCATATCTCTTTGCGATGAAACCCGAAATAAGAAATAAATTTATTAATGGAACCAATCAGATTAATTGAATAACGTTTTCTATATTAAGATGAATAATAAAAACAATGCTACTTAATATTCATAATAATTTAGAAAAACTATTGATGATTTATAAGATTACTTTTCTAATAAATTTGTATTATTTATTTTCAAAATCATTGTCATATACTACAAAAATTTAATTTTAATATTTCATCGGAATGAAATTCAGGACTTTCATATTTAGAATTTTGTTTTCTATAGCTGCCCTCCGAAGGAAAGATGCAAGTTTTGGGACATTCAGTGTATTACAATTTTTTCTGGAATTGTTCCACGGATTTTGATGTTCATAGAAGACAGATGTATTGGGATAAAAAAGCGATTTAACATTTTCTCATTACGAAGAAGGATCAATTTAGTCTTCATTTAATATTAAAAAATATGATGGATTCTAAAGGGTCAACAACATGATTGTTTACAGTGCGTGAGTGACAATGTTAAGGCATCCTGAAGCAAGATTAAATAAACGTATCGTATCATCTATAGATACTTTACTGTCGATATCTACTATTGTTTCATTACAAGGAGACAAAATGTTTTAGCACAGTAACGGAAAAATTCAGTGAATGTTACGGTCGGTATTAACGTTGTGAAATCACCTAATTACTGAAATAGTTACATAATTTTCATCTAAAGATGGTTAGATCGACAAGTTTTTGAGAACCCTAACTGATCTAAATTGATTGATAAATTAAAGTTTACAAAGGAAGAATAATTAAAAAAATTGTTTCCTAGCTATAATTATTAGGTAATATTATCGATCAGGGAGCGAGTAGGCGACTGGAGTTTCCGAGAAATAAATTATTGTTCTGAAATAAAGCTTAATATACGAGTGCCGGAATTTTAACTCTATATCACTCAGCTTTGAAGATTTCACCTCTCCAGAGAACTTAGATATTCAAATTTGTTCTTTCTTGAATTTTCTGTTTCACCCTAAATAACATTTAATCTTCTTCTTTTTCTTTAGTAATACGGCTCTTTCAGTTTAGCATATCTTGCAATCGATGCCCGTTCTCTATTTTCAGCCTTCTCTTATGCCCATCTGTCTACTGTACTTTTGCAATCATTTTCCTTTTCCTTTTGCAATGTTGATTACCAAAGTCTGTCCTTGTTCCGAGGATTCGATTCAAGAGGAACTCAAATTAATTTTTTGTTTTCGGAAATGGACTGTTAGCCCAAAGACCAACCCCCTATCAACCAGGACGACCGACCGGTGTTCAGATTTCCTGACGAGTTTTCCTTACCTGCGTGGGGAACTACGGGCAAAGTGGGAGTGACTCGGAGGGTGAGGTGGCCAGGTAGTGCGGTACTTTTTCGTTCGTGTGTATCTCTGACGTGTGAACCAGTTGCAGCGTCGCCTGGGTCTATCAACAAAATAGGAGGTGCAGAGGAATGGCACGTTTATTAAGATGCTGAAAACGATGTGGGAGCCTTTGGGGATCCCTCCCCTCCTACAAGGTAATAGGGTGATAGGAAGATGGGACGTAGTGGGACATACTTCGGATCCTCAAGCGAGACCTGCCCGACTTGGGTGTCCCTTCCAGTAGCTACGCTACCGTCGGCATAGCACCCAGTTTCTCGGGAAAACGTAAACCCTCACAACACGCGAGGGTAGAGCTACGTTAAGGTGATGTCACTTGGGAACATCTAATTTCGTCGTAAATTCCACCATGTCGGTGGTCCATTAAGCAGCGTAACCCAAGCACTGGTCGTGAGAGCCAGCGCGTCGTCCTTGAGTGCTCGAGGCGAGGCGCCGCTGAGCCGCTTGCTGGCCGCTGAGCTATCGATTGCTGGCGCACTCTTCCTGCAGCCAGTCTGCACTCACTCACGCGCCTTGTCTGCTTCCAAATGCGCTTCTGGCACATTCGCCGACGCGCGTTCTCGCTGCTTGTTGTATTTTCTTCCAGATATCTCATTCATCTATAGAAATATGGACGTATTACATCTCGGAATTTTCTGACAAATACTGCAAAATTTTAGTTCCTTACAAATAGAGCAGTATGCTATTCTTTTATCTTTTGCCTCAGTGTTTTAACGAAAAGTAAATAAAGTAAGTTAGATGAAAAAGTAAAAAAAAAGGGGAATCTTTTGATCTTAAGTCATCGTACATTTATTTTCTTCTACTGAATTGCGGGATAAGTCACAGAACCTGAGTAGAAACCCAGATATGCGTCCAGGTTTCAAGAAGGGCAACATTACAATCAATGTTATCGCCGCACTTTTACATAATCGTAGAAATGTAAATAGTTTTATGTAGCAAATCTCATTACACCCTTAAAATTATGTATTTATTAAAATTAAAAAAAAATAATACTTGCTTTTTTTCGGACATACTGGGATTGCTTCAATAGCAAAAATTAATTTTGTTCTTCGTAAATTGTTGGTTTTCTTTTCGAATGTCCTCATTTGTCATTTTACTAAGAAATGCATTATTCTCCCATCTCGATGTATAAAAATGGGTAACACAACTCCTAATAATTTACCACATTCACGAAAGTAATGCAATGATTCAAGAACTTCAAAGCACATCAAATAGTATAAACAGCGGAGGAGCGTGGAAGAGTATTGAGTTGGAGATATTCCGTCAGGGATCTAGGGATTGCCATAGGAGGGGAGGATGAAGTCACCTGATCCACGTAGAACAGTGGAGTTGTAGCAGACGTTGCTTCATCGCGTCGTATATTTATACGCGTTCTTCAATACAAATAAAAGTCAAGGCCAGTCTCCTAACTATCCTTCATATAGGAGACTTAGAGTATTGTCACAAGTTACCGAGTAACAAAAATTTATTGATTTGCTCTCCCTCCCGCATTCTGAGATCTCGCACGGGTAACGTTTCAGTCGTGAATTTGACACCCATGTAAGTATGAATAAGTGTACTAACCGTGGTTGCTACTAAAACAATTCTTCTGACACTGTCTTAGAACTATTCAAAACCAACCATGACCGTACACTTTGTCTTGCACTGCATCTAAAATGCAATAAATGTACATCTTGTTTTGTTGGATCACTTTTTATATTTTCTTACGTTAGCTTATTTTACTTCATATTTTTTGGGGGGTTCATCGAGAACACGCAAGGAATTCTAGCTTTGTAATTAAGAGTAAATGTCGATGAGAATCATCCCTACAATGTGAAGAGAACGGGCACACGAAGTTGCGTTTAGTCACGTGCTCCCGGTGTATTCCGAGGTCTCAATCGAGCTGTGATGTACTGTGATGCCGTGGTCATTTACAAAATTTCGATCGATTAATACTACTAATTTCGAAAACTATCCTTGAAGTGGTGTAGATTTGTATGCCAAACTAATATACAAATACTCATCTTAAAATATCAATCAAACTACATGTATTTTTTTGCTTAAAATTACAAACATATTGACATTCTATTAGTATTATAACTCGCAGCCAACTTTTTATCTTATCTAGGAACTTTTGCTGAAATTTTTGAATCCGCCTCTGCCTTAGGGCCCTTGATCGGAATTGATGGGATGGTCCCTTGCTTGCTTCCGGAGAGTAAATTAGTTTTTTTTTCCTCCACGTGGTCATACGCAGTTTGTACTGTTTTTTGACAATAAATTTATTTATTGATAACTAAAAAAAACAACTAATAATAATTTAAAAAAGGTTGACAGATTGAATATTCTTAAGCGGTCCTTATCCATTTCTTTTGGTCCAGGATGGGAGGCAGAGGGAAATGGTGTCTTTGTGGTGTTAGGGAGGGGAACACCAAAGGAGAAGGCACTTTTCTCCTTATTTATTTACACAAATTTATATCACAAAAAATAATTCTGAAAGAGTTTTAATGGTTTTAAAAATACTTGTGATATTTTTTCATACATAAGGATATTTGTGTGTAGAACATTTTCATTGGAAATTACCCATCAGAGGGCTATGGCATAAGCCACAGAATGACTTAAGTGAGTTCCGTATTGATCTGGGATAAGCTACGAGTTGAATGAAGCTTTAATGAAGTTAAAAGCTTCATAAGTGATTAATCTGCGGTGCTATCATCGATACATGAAGAACGGTAAGGGTTTTGGTATGAGGAGACAACGTTAAGAGCTNGGGGGGGGGGGGGGGGGGGGGGGGGAGGAACAGTAGCGGCGTTGTCCATGATCTCTACTGAAATAAATTTCAATGAGTTGAAATATTTTTAACAACTAAGTTTAATGACCCGAATGTGTTTCAGCATCTTGACAATTTTAGGCATCGAACATACTTTGCTACTTTGAAAGTACACATCAGCGATGTAGTGGAAAATTTCTAATTAACAAAAAGCGAAGGTTCGAACGATTTTAAATGAATATTATTAACTATTGTAGATAGTACCGACAATTCCTGACAATCAAACCATATTTTAAGTTATTTTTCTTCTATTTTTTCCGGATGATTCATAACTAAAGTAAGCAATGCATTACAATCGTGAAGTTTTATTGCTCTACATTTACTGGAACGCACGAAGTAAATGTGACAAATAAAACTACTGAATAATTTCTTCGAATTTAAAGTATTGAACGTGCCATAATAATCCTCTTTATCTGAATATGTTAATAATAAGGTAAAAATTATTATAAATAGCTAGAAATAAGAAATCAAGCATATTTTACTTGAGAAGGGCTTCACTTATATTTAACGAGAGACTCCCGAATTTGATAGCGCTGATTGGTGAGGAATAAGTAAATATCTACATCAAATGATTCTAAGCAACACCGAAGAAGCTTTGGTATTTTGCACAGGACGGTAAACGTATCATTTCATTTTTTGTTCTCATGTGTCCCTCTTCGTGGATACCAGGAATTTGAAAGTTTCTTCGTGGATTTCAAATTCATGTGATTGATTATGCGGAAAAGCAGAAATGGCAAAGTGATAGAATGAAGTAAAGAGCAATTGAAATACCGAAGCGGAGGTGAAGAAAACTTAAATGGAACATTGTATAAAGAATATTGTCATGAGAAGACCTGTCATGACACTGTTGGAGACCGGATACTACTTAAGCTCAAGCAAAATAAAACGAAATAAAAGTCGTTTAGATTTCTCTACATCAGTGGGAGCTCACTCACATTCACTCACTCGGAGACAAAAGTATTAATAATCCCAAGTTGTGATTCTAGGAAAATTGAGATAACGACTTTCAAAGATTTATGTTACACCGAAATATTACTTCAATCTCTCTAACTCATTATTGTATATTTATTCCATAAATCGAAACCATTTACACGATTATGGTATTAAATTTTCTCTTGGCTAATTATAATATAACTATAAAAAAACACATTAATTATATTATGTTGAATGACAATGAGAGACGGGATCGAAATTCGAACTCGGAATTTAAGCTTAACGCGCTCATGCGCTTACCAACTGCGCCTCCCGGGCCAGTCTTCCATTAACATTCAATTTGCGAAACCCAAAGATAAAGTCCCGAGTTCGAATCTCGGTCCTGTCTCCCATTTTCATTCAAAATAACATAATTAATACGTTACCTGGCGGTGAGGTTCACCGCAATTCAAGAGATTTCTATATATAAAACACACACACACAAAATCTTGTAACATGCGGGTTGATAAATCACTTTCCTAATTACTTTGCGTTTGAAGTATTTTTGAAATAATTCTAACGCCAGAACGTTTGAAATTTTGACAATCTAAATTTATTACGTAAACATCTACACAAATAAGCAACCTCACTGCTCAAAATATCATGAATCACGAAGTAAAATCGTATTTATTAACATCAAGCTAGTATATCTTTTTCGTTACCACGCTAACTTATATCCCTAATCAAAACATAAACATTATTATATTTCTAACTCAACTATTTTATTTATGATTTTCAGAAATGAAAACTAAAAAGAATGTGTCAGATTGTGTAAAACATTAATGATTGACATTCTTGATATATTGCTCTATCAAGAAGATCAACGTATTCGCATATCAACATATAAATATTTGATGTTGATATAGTTTAATGTAATACGTGATTACATAATGTGATAAAGACAAGATATCTAATATCACTGCTGTTCAAACCAATAATATCTACTGAGTAAATGCCATAGCGGTATCTTCCCCAAATATGAACGAGGGTCAATATATCTACGGGAGGAAGTCGGGCCACCAAGTTTTCAGTTTATGAACAAATTTTTTTTTGAAGAGACCAAAGTTTAAAAAATTATTGTCTATATCTGTTTTTTACAGCTTTATAATTAAAGTATTTATTTGAAATATAGAATCAAATGAAAATTACAGAAAAGGAAGAAAAAAAATAGGTAACTAAACATAATTGACTGACATTATGAAACTCTAGTTCCAAAGAGTTAAATGTAATATGCACGTAAGGTAAAACACGCTTAAAAATTAAATTTAAATAAATCTAAAACGAATTAAGTAAAAACCGCTGGGTGTTTTACTCGGACCTCTGCTGAAGAACACGTGTGCAGAAGTTCAAAGCTCTTGGTGAATGCGCTAGGCAGCGAAAACAGACAAAAACCGTCTGATAGCATAGAGAATAATGCTTATTTAGTGTGATATTCTTCAAGTCACTATAAATGGATTAACTGAAGAAACAAGGAATAAATATAGGCTTCATCTGGACGGCTAATTGTTATTTTATTTAGGACAATCCACAGGTCAATTTCGATACACTCTCCATCGATCCGGCACGTGATGGGGTTTCGCAAAATGTCGACGAATAAAACTAATTTATTCTATTGTCATATTTATTTTATTGTAACACGATATTTTTTCTCATCAACAACATTATATTATTTCAAGCTGCCAAAACTAATGTAATTCTTTATTTTTAAGAGTATTTTTAATATTTAGTATTATAATAATGTTTTCATTTTGTAATGTATCACGGGATAATGTGTAGTTCCGAACATAATTTTCTCTTTACTTTCAATGAGAATGCCGCGTCAAATATTAATTCTGGCAATAGATGTTTCACACAAAGATTTATAAGGTTTGTGCCCCACTACTATTATTCGCGGATCGTAAAAAACGTTTCAGTTGGACAGCGCTGATTTAGAGTATGCTAACAATTTCATTCAGAGCAGAAATACATTTGAATTGTGCAATGAAAATTCTGTACGTTAAAATCGTTAAAACTACAATGACGGAGCTCATTTTAGAAACTTCAAGAAACTTTATGTACCCTTTTTAAATTTTCTTGAGAATCAGTGAGAGAATGAATTATTACGAACAGGTCGTAAGTTGAGTGACAGTTAAAAGTTGGAGAGAATTTTGGTTCGTGCAGTTTTCTGTGATTTTGGAGTGCCTGGTTGTTATCGTGATATCCTTTATGTGGAGGCCATGGTTTGCTCTGTGCGACGACTCTTATCATGTGTTCCTGGTGCTAGTTCAGTTACGCATAGCCCATCGCCGCTGCACATTACCGACTACTGACACGCCATACTTGTCAGCGCCTCCAACATGAAAACCTTGCCCAGCTAATGAGCAAGCTGAGTATGATGCATTATTCCAAGGTTGACGCCACTGATTTTGGCGTACGTAATTTGAGAACTATATTTGCCTCTTGGCGCCATCGAGGAGGTCAAGCCTTCGTTATTACATGATATCAGGAATCAATTTTCTCAGTAAACATATAATAATGTTTTAGCTATTAAATAGCATTACCAAATGTTATTAATTATTCTGTAAGCATTGATCTGTTTCTCGCTTTATTAGTAAACGTGAATGTGTTTGATATGAGTAAAGAATTATGTAGTAATGTTATAAGAAAGACAATTATTATACTTTGAACTATTAAGCAATATTTCAAAAGGTTATTTGTAATTTTGTAAATTTATTTTTGATAGTTCAAAGCACATCATACTCAGCTTGCTCATCAGCTGGAATTGAATGGAAATGTGGTTGATTTGACTATGTAAATTCAAGTAGAACAATTTCAGTGTGTATCTTATTTTGTGTAGATTTTTTTCAATAGAAAGTCTCAATTCACTCTGAACTGTTTTGTAATTTACTGTTTAATATAATGTTATTGTTCCAATATCGTCCATCATACCCTACACTTTTATATTTCTTCCAATTTAGTTACAATTGGATCCAACCTATAGCAAGTTGAGTTTTCACATTTATTATGACAAGAAATTAAGTAAAATTGGTTATATTATCTCATAACGATAATTTATATTTCAATTACTTCTTCATTGATTTCCTATTTAAAACCAGGTAGAGTAAATTAAGTACACGTGGGTTCTTTAAAACTACACGAGAATTCGTGTCACTTGCCATGGTGTATTTTTAATCTCTAGTTTAGGGACTAGATATTACGCTCCCACTCAGGAGCATATGGTGAACAAAGATGATGCCATCACATCCACGATATGAGTTCTGGAGGTTCAATTCTTATTTGAATTGCGTAATGGAAGGGAAATAATTACATTTGACTTCTGTAATTTGTTTTGCAGTCATACTAAATCGAAACTACTTACCAGTGATATAACTGTAAGGTTTTTGTGAGGATATTTTCGTTCTGCACAAATATTCTGGCTTTCCTCCTGCAGGTCTCTACTGCGAGGGAAATTTTTACAACCTGTTTTTTATCTTAAACATTTTGAGGATCAAAATTTACATGAGTATTATTGAAATATTGTTTATACTGTGTGAACGAGCTCAGTGATACTCAACGAACTCAATTTACACTTGCACTTCAGTAATAACTAGATACATCTGTAATTTGTTTTTTAAGTGCATATTTCGAATGTTCTGTGCATTTAATTATATTTAAACACATATTTTAATTACATAGTTTGAGCTATTTTAGTGCGTTTCCGATTTTTAGAGAACTAGATCCTAGCCGTGGTTATAATCGTATCCGACGGGAGAATTTTGAACATTTGGGGGGAGGGGGGAGGATAGTCCCCGGCTGCATTCAGACGTGTCAGAAGACGGAAACATGCAGAACGAAGGGGATGGAGGATTTAGGTGAATGACAGACGAGCATAGGATTCAACACCATATGTAAGCAAGGAAAAGAAACCGTCACATAGCTATTCTTAGAATATTTCACTCCATCTGGTTGGAGAGAATACATTGATCAAAATAGTAGTTTGGAACGTACACTCGTGTGATTGTAATGACACTTAGGTCATTAGAATGTAGTCATGAACACATAATGTTATTAGGTTTTCGGTAGGTTTGTTCAGTTAGAAAGTCAATTAATCCATATTTCTTTTTATACCTTTACCTGTACGCGTAGGACGTAAATAAAAACAGTAAGACAGGTACACATGTTAGGTCAGTTGTTCTCTTGAAAATATTTATTTATTCACGCCAAGTCAGATTGCAGAGTTTTTATATATGTTTCTGCAAAACATTTTTTGTCACGTTAACTTTCTACTACTACCTTAGAAAAATCATTGCAAATAAATAATTTTTCTTATTCAAGTCATGGTTATGTGCTGTTCATAAATTATTCCATTTCAAAATGTATTCCTTTAGAAATTGAATCGTACTCTCTTAAAAATACTTCCGATTAGAAACAATTATAAATGCTCAAGGAAATCATTCTCTTTATTATTTTTTCTACATGGTCCTTTTAAATTTTGAAATACATATACCGAGTCTCCAAAATCTAAAAGAAAACATGTTAAGGAGCCTTCTCTCACTTGAATGCCAAGTAACTGAAAAGCTTGAACTTCTTAAAATAAGTGGTCAAGGTAATAAAAGAAGAAATAATAAACGATTAAGATAATATAATATTATAAAATTGCCGACCTTCAGTGAAAGAACTCATTTCCCATAAAGTGTCATTCACTCAAACTACTTTGGAGGAATTTCTTATTACACAACCTTCAAATAAACTATTTGAATGTGTTACATATGCAAAAGATTGCTTTGCTATCTTCATGAATATTTTATATTGTGAAATATACGTACAGTACTGTACAAAGCACGTTATTGAAAAAACATTTTTTGTCAATTTGTGTTTCATTTCATGCGAATCGGTTGAATTACTTTCATGTTTCGTTGTTCGTCAATGTTTTTTAAATTATCAAAGTCCATTCTATGAATATTTTAACATGTATTGTGCTCAGTCTTGCGGACTTGCGCTTTGGTAAAAGCATTTGAAAAACTGATTTCATTTAAATGATTAATAAATTTATATTTTACCCTCCATCTCGTATTCCATCTTTTCTGTACTATAGAGAAACACGTAACAAATGAAATTGAATTAAATTAAATGAGTATTGATTTTTCTGTATTGAAATCACGCTAAAATGAACGTGAGAAAATATTAACGATTTTGTTCCAACTCTAATTGGCATTCAATAGCAATAATGTTGTAAAGTATTATTTCAGTTCTCATCAATAATATTTAGATTACATCCCAAATTATTTAATGTAAATGTTTATCTTAAATTACATTTTTCTTATCAAATACTCCTTCCGTTAATGAGTTATCGTTTGTAATTTTCTTAATCCAAAATATTCTTTTTATCGCTGAACATATACGAAGAATATGTTTGGTAGAAATTTTACGGTATTCAAAAAATTCGATTAATCAAATTATACCTTAACTAAATTTGTATTCAAAATTATATATTTTAAGTATTAACTTGTATTAATTAAAATATATGATAAAGTATAAACACGTGCGACTTTTTGAAGGCAAAAAACACATTTTACTCACAATATTTCGTCGGCAGGTTTGTGACTTCATCAAATGTTTCTCAGTAATTACAATAATGATAACACCGCCGACTAAACGTTGTGAGTAAAATAAATATATTAGTCTGTAAAAGGTCGTAAAAGTTAATACATAAATAATTTAATTATGATAGGTGTAAATAGCACCACTGTTAAAATATATGAACTAAAAAGTTTCAATGTGTTTATGAATATTTGGATCAGCGTGGTTGTTTGTTCCCGACGCGTGATGGAAAGACTCATTTCCGGAGTCTTTTTTAATTCGTCGCGTATTACGAAAAGCACAAATTCCTGTGCAGCCATTGGTCACCCCTAGGTGTCGGATNTGAGTTTATATATATATATATATATATATATATATATATATATATATATATATATATATATATATATATATATATATATATATATAAGGACTATTTTTGACTCTTATACAGCACCTCGCAGTTTCATAAGGAGAGTTGTTGACATAACTCAGAATGGTACTCTCGTATTTTATACTAGAATTTATTAAGAAAAACTTAAAAAGATCAAAACACAGAAACAAAATTTTTTGTGAGTAAATACTCATTAGATTTTCAAGGCAGAACATTCGAGGCACCTATAAGAGTTTGGTCAAAATCCATGGGTGTTTCAATTATTGCTCTGTATAGCGCAATCATTGTATAAGAAAGTATAATTCTTCTTAATATCTGATCGTCTTAAAACACTTTATATTATATTATTGTTCTCTTTGATGTTTAATTATATTTTAACCCTACTTTTCATGTTGTTTTAATAGACAAGAATAATATTAATACTCTTTGATTACAAATTTAAATGAAAAATTCATCATGATACTGAATATCTTCATTTATTGACTTCAGAAAACAAAACTGAAAGAAATATACCAGTCTCCTTTCCCATCCCGGTTTTATTAATTCAAATTAGCCGAGCTCATGAAACCAACTTTTATCGACGATTTCCTCTGAGTTAATATCCTCTTCAGCATTTTAAGAGCAAACATCCCTTTTCTGACCAGTATGACAACTGATTTATGACCAATTAAATTGACTGGATGATTAAACTATTTTTAAAGAACGTTGGTTTCCTAAAATTACTGTAATAAAGTGCTAATGAAATGAAACCTTATAGTCTGTAGATTGACATAAGCAGTCTTTTTGAGAAATAAACACTAATCATTTCATTCACATATACTGAATTACGAACATGGATTTCCTAGTCTAACATCTGCGGCGTGCACGCCATGCAGACCACAGTTGACTCACCAATATGGAACCACTTCTGACCGGAATCGTAAAAGTCTCTTGGTACCTACCCTTCTTCTCATTCCTGAGAAGTATCGTTTCGTCTCTAAACGACCGGGGCGCGTTTATCCATTAACTTAAGACGACAGGACGCACACATCGAATTTCCTGTGTTCCTCCACTTTAACCCTTCAGGACACATTCTGCGTTCTGTGAGAGACGATGTGTGTCTAGTCGTAAGGGCGACACGGATGTTTCCGGAGAATTTACGTTAACGACATGAGCTGTTCTCGCGAGTTCTGGGTGGTCTAGTGAATATTACACCCCTCATTGATAGTATTAAACTGTTTTTAAATAATTTTTTAAAATTGTACCTTAAAAATTCATTAAAAATATACATGTAATGTGAGGTCAACGAAAAAGGCTAAGATTTAATAAATTTGTTCCAAAGAAAATGTTTAAAAAAAATTTCAATACTTGTTTTTCTTTTTTCCGCGAAATCCATATTATGAAATATATGAATGTATTTTTCATTTTCTATGTCATAGTGAAGGTTGATTATATCGATCTGTCTTTTCATAGGACCAATAACATTTTGGAGTGTCAAAAATGATCCCGGGTATCGTATAATATTACTGGCTCTAATACACGGGAAATCAATTCGGGAAGTATTGGCTGCATACGGCTGTATTATGTATGCTTGGAGGCCGATACGTAATAAAGTCCTTTGAAACATGTATTTTAGTATTATGTTTCAGGTCAAGTGGTGCGTTATATTAAAACGATGACTCTTAAGGAAATAAATAAATAAACTTTATTGTCAAAAAAGTAAAGTCTTGATCATGAAATGTTTTTGTCCGACTTGAATGAAGCCCTTTTAATGAACAGTACATTATCAGTTAGCTACTTAGAAAATATGGTATATTTTTGAACGCAATGCAAAAGTTGACAAACGAGACTAAACTGCCTGTAACATACTTTTTTTACAACTACATGTAGAACGCAGATGATATTAATTTGAAGTACGTTAATTATGCTATTCATATCTGCTAAAACATACTATTTTGGTTCTATTTTAGTTAGTTAAAACATATATATATATTGGTCCTGTTTATGAGCACTCACGATTCAATCTCAATGTGGAGTTTCATCTTCCACGGAGAAATATCTTTCGTGTAGAAGAAAAATTCTCCCATGTAGGGTACACGGAAGAAATATATGCAGACATAGATTATTGTAAAAAATATTTTTTTGCTAGTTAAAATCTCATTTAAAAGAAAACATCCAAAATTTGAAACTCCAAAATCTTTTAATGAACTGTAATAGGAGTCTTGGATGTAACAAACTCAAGATGTTCTTGAAATCCGGCTGTTTACTCATGTGCAAGCTAAATTTATCCTTTCCAGAGCCCTACTTACGGTTTACGTGTAGTGAGAGATTGCAAATGAAAACATATGACGCGTGAGAGGGATTAGGCTTGGGTTGTCAGTTGTTAATTCAAGTGAAGTAGGGCACAAAGTTACACACAAATCAGAGTATAACTATGAAAGAAGTAATATAGTGAGACATTTTCACTGTCATAATTGTTTAGCAAGGGAGGGAAAGTTGGAAGTTCTTCAGCGCCTTTATTTGATGGTTCTCAATTTTTTAATACTATAACCCTCCTCTGGCAGGATTTCGAAGAACACACTTCCATCAAATCCATTTCCCACTTTGTCGCACGAGAGAAATTATGCGCGTGAATTTATGTAAATCGGAAAAATCTAATACCTTCGTGTAAGAGTGGTGGTTTTGTTAAAACATTTGAATTAGGAAAATTTAAGAAGAAGAATTTATTAATATTTTGTCACAGCACCGAGCACTTGAGTCTAAAACTTTTTCCTGTGTCTACAGAAAGAAATAAGCGTTCTAAGCTTTTTTTAGAAGACTTCGATGTAGCGTGTTGTCTAACGTATGAAGAAATGGATGCATATGGCAAAAATGTCATATTATATTCAGAAGTTAGGTAATATCTTGTGGAAAAGCTTGAAGTCAGGTCAGAGATACTATAATTTATAATTTCCAATTCTGAATTATTGATCTATGTTTCTTTTCGTATTTGGCTGACATATTGACTCATTTAAATCAAGAACAAAACTATACATTTTGCTCAACAAGAGTACTCTTTGGGCATGGAAAACTAAGATAAAAAATTGATAAATTTTCCATTGCATTATATATTTTCTAATTCCATTTCCACTAATGATAACGGTTCTTTGATTTAAAATCGTTTTCAAAGTTGTTATCGAATCGCTTTATAGTCAGGTTTTTGACGTATTCTTCAGAAAACGTTGAGATTGAGTTACTATTCAACAGTCAAGAAAATGTTATTTTATAATTTCAGGGGAGGGAAGATGGTAATGTAGAAGATGCTTTTAGTGTAGTACTCTTCGAAATTTCGTCCGAGCATTGCTGCACTTATATTATGTGTAATTGAAATAGACCGTTCTTAGAGAAATAGAGAAAAAAGTATGTGTTTGAATTCTATCATTTGTAATTAGGACATTCTTGTTAATGTCGGATTTTCCTAGAACAATTCATGAAGTATGTGTTTTCAATTGTTGTGAATTTTGTGGTATCGGTAGTCAAATGTTTGTGGCGTTTGGTTGTGATCGAATAGGTCCCATACGATTTCTCTAGCGAACTATTTCTGTGTCTTTTTCTTGGGAACCGTGACACCATATCGATTGAGCCTGTGGAAGCGAGCACCTCAAATATATCCTAAAACGTATTAAGATGTGCGGTTTTGACTAATATAAGTCGTAGCATGGGGCTCATTATTTGACGTATTCAAACTATTGATATCCTTTTTAGCTGCAGAGATATTTACACTTTTGTTGACTTTTAAAAATTGAACTATACATTTTTAGTGCTGCTTTAAAGATCAAGAAAAGACTAATATAGTGATTAATAATTAAACGATCAACAGCTGCGTAAAGGCGCCGCAATATTAATACATTTCCGATTATAATGAATGGAACTGAACACTTTTCCTCGTTCAGCCGGAAAACCACTTCCCTTTCTTTAAATTAGGAAACGAGGAAAAGATTTGCAGCTCTGCATATGATGATCGTTAAAAAAATCAATGAAAGTTATATTTTTGTATTATTGTGTTTTCGGAATTCGAAAAATCCGTGAAAAAAAACGTAGTTCTATTTAAAAATAATTGAAAGTGTAAATATCTCTGCAATTAAGAAAGCTACCAATCGTTTGCATATGCCCCATTATTTGTCCCTTGTCTTATGTTGGTAAACCGCACTTCAATATCTTAATTCGTTTAGGAGATATTTGAGATGTTTGTTATTAATAACTCATTGTGTATTTGTGAGAAGAATGTTGTTTAAATATAATAGAGACCTGGGTGATGGTTTTATGGAAACATCCTCTCGTCTCGGTAAACCATCTGCAGAAGAAGCATGCGAATTGGAAGAGAAGGGAAAGATCTACGTGAGGATGATGCAACATTCTGTCGAGAACATGTCACTGATTTATTCTAAAGGCTTAATTGTAGTTAAAGATTGTCTTATCAATGTTTGGCAACGTATCAGTGTCTCTCTGTAGATTCAATGTGTTTACCTTATTTTATTTGTAATATTTCTGAGACACATCTCTTATAATTGTTGCTCTCAATGTCCAAAACTTTGTGTCAAGTGTAAAATTGTGAAGTGATAGTAAATCACCTTTTTACAAATAAAGTTGGTAATTTTACTTTTAATTGTACAATTTCTACAGACATATTTACAATGAAGAACATTTAATTGTTAAACTTCCCATATATTGTCAAAAATCTATTAAAACAATTTTAAGTTAAAGTGGTAAAGGGAATAAATAAACGCTTTAATTAGTTCGCGTAAATGACTCTTGAAATTATAACAGGCAATTAAATCTGTAGCCTCTCGGCCCGAGCAAATAATTTACACACATAATTTAAGTTGGACAAATATTAGGATAATTGAAATTAGCAAAATGCTAGCAATTTTTTAGTTTTCAATAACTTCTCATATCCATTACAGTATTTGAAAACATCTGATTACCTCGATAAAAAATTAAATATTTCGTACGATCCGATCTGCAATGTGACTTGCTTTATCTCTTCATTGTTGCTCTAGCCTCTCATTTGTTATCAAACACAGTGTTCGTTAATTTTTCGCTCTTCCAACATTTGTATGTTTTCTTTCGTCCTCTGCTCTCGCGCGGCAGGCAAACGCTACTGGGTAACCGATAAAAAACTAACGACGACAGAAAATTAATTTGTATTTTGAAACTAATTATGAAATAAATATAATAAAGTCGTAGTGTAAGATTTCGAGAAGTCCAGATTACATAAAATTATCTTCGTACTAGTACCTCTTTTTTCAGCTATAAGCTAAGTATAACGAAAGAAAAATGTAATGTTTACGAGCATTTACAATATAGAAACAAGATATATTGAGAAACTTGTTTTGAACTATTTTCGTTGTGTTCGTTACAGATTTCATGACTAATAAAGATCATATCTAATAAAGAACATCATTTCAAGATATAGTCAATACCTTCCTTTACTTTTTTTATTCACTAATGATGAAAAGTTATGATCTCTGAAGTTTTAAGAGGTACAGTTGACATTTGAATGGGAGAACGCATGTATTGGCGCTTAAACCAACATAGAGGAGGATATTATAGAGGAGGAGGTGATAATTTTTGAATGATTGCAGCTTCCCTACAGGTTCGAAATTCAGTGTTATGATTCAAAAGGATATATAAGCCATTAGTGAAAACATTTTAGGGGTGTTATTTAGTTATCAAACATTACGATTTTTGAGTTAAGTAAAAGGTGTGAAAAGTGGAGGAGCAACTTTTGGAGAGTGTAATATCAAAACCAGCTCCAAAACTAAAAAAAGAAGTACATTTTTATGGTAAAACTGAAATTTATTAATGAGTGTTTCGTCTTCAAGAAATTGAAAAGTATATTCTGTGTCGTGAGTATTGGCATTCGCTGTTAGTCCATCATTAGAGATCAATCCCTCTGTCCGCCAGAGTTGGCATATCAATTACTACCAGTTGATGTAGGTGGCAGTATCCGAACGTAAATTCACTACTTTCATTCTGCTGACCCGTGTTAAATACCCAGGTGCGTCTAAAGCGAGAAGAAGTTTCGGCAATCTCTCTATGCTGTCATTGACTCCTGACTTTTTCGTGGTCTTAAAGGCTCCTCACTAATTACTATTCCTTCGCCGCGATATCTTTAGTTTTGATTGTACTCTAGAATTAAATAGTTGTGAAGAAGCTTCCTTACCTGTGGTTGAGCGCCGGTCGAATGACGTACGGATGCGACTTATTCCAAGTGGCAGCGACAGCCGCAGCCCCAGCGAGCACCGCAGAGGCGAGTGTGACGGGCACCTCACCGGTGTCGGCGGTCGCGTTGGCACACGCTTCGGCAGCGGCGATCGCGTTCGGCGGGACGGCTTCTGCNTGCGGCGGCGGCGGCGGCGGCGGCGGCGGAGGTGGCACGGGTGACAGGAGCACGAGGTCGGAGGTGGACGGCGCCGCGGTGGGCGCCACGGGGGCGGGGACGAACGCCGCCTCCAGGATGGCTAGTTGCGCGTCCAAATGACGGCATGTCAACAAGATGCGCGTGTCGTGGCAATGGGTCTCCTCCAGAACCTCTGTAATGAATATTTAATTACATGTATTATACAGACACGCGTTTTATTCTACGATATAACAAGGAATTTTTGAAATTTTAAAGATAAACATATAACTATATTTCTTAAATCCATTGTACTTAAATATATCACATGATCATAGTAGAACTCCTTACATTATTTATTCTCAACTTTTTTTCTGAGCACAACTTTATAACCCTGTGTGAGGCATTCGTAAAATATTGAGCTCCAGGAAACTAATGAGCAAATACTTCTTTTTCGAGGAAATAAATATAATTTTTAGAGTACTTTGGTACCGAAATATTAGCGAGATATATCTTTATAAATAACTAGTACTAAACGAATATTTGAACGAAAAGGAAAAGTTTTTATGAAGAACAATAGCAAAGCGATAAGAATATCTTTACATATTGAAACTAGTGGTGTAAAACCATTGCAAATACTTTCTCATATACGCTTCTCCGTCTGCAGCATACAGAAAAAAGTCTATAGTGAAAGGGTCATTTCTCGCGTGGTCCTCTATATTTTGGTCGTCTTCCAGTGCTTTGTTCATGCTCAAAGTCGCTAGATGAACTTATTACTGTCTTATTTTTGAAATTTGAGAGTAAAATAAACATACAGAATAATATTTCAAAACAAATAGCGACATATCAGTCTTACAAATATCGTAAAAATGTTGTACAAATGTAATTTCGGTGTAGACAGAAATTTATGCATTTTCATATTTGCATTGCGTTTTCTGTCCTCCTATGTATTTTATCATTATCATATCTTTCATTTCAGTTTACTAACAGTGTATTCTACGTCTGATTGGTCCATTTACACTGCTAAATATGGTTAAAGATTTCTGAAACAGTAAACAAATGCGTAAATGTGGCAGATAGAAATTATTTTACTGCGTCTTTATCAAACTTTCAAGCGAAATACTGCTAATGCGTATGTAATGCATACTAATTTTACTTTACGTACAGAAAATTTAAGCAAAATCGTTCGACCAGATTTTGAAAAGTATTCAAAAATGTACTTTGACCGTCATGTGAACTGCCCTTTGTGTTCAAGTAAAAAGAAAATTGAAAACACGTGCATATGTTAAAATTAAATTCTACCCTAAAAACGAAAAATGAAAAAAAATGCTATTCGGTCAGAAGTGCTATGCACAGACGGACGTCCAGCCAAAAACAACTTTTTCGGAATCAGGGGTCACCAAAACGGATATTTCCGCAAAAATCTCGTTTTCGAATTTTTTCACGATTACAATACTTTCTGTATACTACGTATATTAGAAACTAATTAAATAATGAAATAAAATAAAGATATTTGAAAACTCCTTATGTCCTAGAGGAGAATAATAAACTACTTAACCCTCCAGATTCCAGTAAGGGACCTGTAAAACCAAAGGAAAACCGGAGAAAAACTGGGGTTGGGCTGTCACATAGATATATACAAAACTATTTATTTGAAATAGTTATTCCTCTTTTAATACTGTGGCCATAGGAACATTCTGAGAAGTAGCATTTCATAGTCTAACTTTCCAATGGGTATTTAAAGATTTTTTAGTGCCTAGCAGTCATGGGGGATCCAGCATTTTAAGAAGTCGACATATGGTTTTGGGTGGGAGGAGATTGCGAGGTTAATCGAATGGTGCGAGGAAAAGTAGATTACTTTGATACGGCGAGACTTTGGGAAGACATATATTTTAAGGAATAGGGGTTTCTTGTTTTAAAATGTATTATAGGAGGAAGAAAAACTGTTTTGAATAGTAGTGACCGATGTGGGAAGTACTGACAGTGTTTGGCATGTCATAGAACTATTGATTCAGGAACTAAGGAAAGATGGAAAGAAAGAAAGATGGAAAGAGAGGAGGAAAGAAAGAAAGAAGGAGAGGAAATAAAAAAGGAAGGAAAGGAAAGAAAGAAGGAAGGAAAGAAGGTTCCAAAAGATCTTTTTCTGCGCACGTCAACTGCTCGAGATGAACCATTCTGTAACTTTGTTTTGATCGTTGCAACTCATCAATAAAAAACTTGGATGGGACAATTACATTAATACTTTGTTAGTTGAAGTATAAACCTCCATATCATACGGTCAGATTAAATCCGTAATTCCACACACAAGAAAGGATTTTTTAATTAGCTTATTGAAGAATTTTTAAAAATATAAGTTGCTTGGAATTTTGTACTCGTGATTAATGAAAATTGGAAGCATTTTAATTTACTTGTTTTCAATCTTCACTTGCCTCTAAGCTTTATTTCTGCTTTGTTTGCGACAAGGGAAATGTGGAATGGATGAAATTGTATTTAATTCATTACTAACAGAACTACCCGGAACTACGGTACTGACGAGTTATTTTAAAATCCGGGCAGAGGTAACAAACACTTTACACAGAATAAACAAATCGCAAAAATAAGACCAATGAATTCTTTGGTTTTAATTTCACTTTTAGGTTGTGTACTTGAAAACAATGTTCTATACATCATTTATATAATTTCGCTTCTACGATTCGGTCACGTAGATTACACGTTCAGTTGATTGTCAATCGTACATATCGCAATTGAACTGTGTCGGACATTTAGTAAGCTTCATAGTCAACAGTCATGCTAGTAAAGATTCATATCTACTGATTAGCAGCCAATTTGAATAGTTTTCCTGCTCTTGTAATTCAACAACATTAATCATACTTTGCAATGTAGTCGCAAAAACCCTTAAGACGAGTCCTCTGAAATTTCAAATAATTTGATCGATTATTCTTTCCATTTCCCATAACACAGTCATTCCAAATAACTCACTATTGCTAATATAGATTATGTTTATTTTTTTTGGTAAATTTTCTAAGTTTCAAATTATAATGTCTCGTATATACTGATATTATTTTACTGTATGTACTGTAAATAATGTAATTATTCCGTATAATTTAGTATAGTACTTGCACCCAAATATTTTCATGTTTTCCAAAAATTCATCTCTAGTTTTATTCTGAATTGGATGTAACAACATAAATAATATAATTCATTTGCAATTGTCGTCACATTATTCCTCGAACTATTCTTACTTTTGCTCGTGCATCAGCGATGCAATTCCTTTTCCTTTGTACATTTTGTTCTGACGTCTTCCCAAATATTTCTCTAGTTTGTCCGTGCACAATCTACGTTAAATTGAAACATTATTTTTGTCCGTTTTATATCTTTATTTAATATTTTTTTGGTTTCGTCTTTAGAGAACCTACAAAAGCTACATATACCGATACGTAACACAACTTTCCTTCGTACATCAAAGTGATTAAATGATCGTGCATTCAAAGTGATGATGAAATATTTTTTCCATCTTACTATTTTTCTTATCTGTGCTTTAGTTTATGTTCAAGAGTGGTCGTATTTCAATATTACAGTGTTTTAGACGTTGGAGATAAAATATTAACTCAGTTTTGGTTGTTTTCCTTTGTTCCGTCCCAGTTTTCTGACGTGAAGATGAAATGTACGAACTATTTCGTGTTCTTTCCATTTTTTATTCTCCTGTATTGATCCCTCCGACCAAGTGTTAATAAATAGGAGAATGGATAGTATTTTTCAGCGTGATCTGATCTGAGAGAGAGAGTATTTTACGTACCACAGTTTTACATTTTCCTTTCTTTTGTATCTTAGATACAATATTATATGAAGTATATATTATAATAATTTTTATGGATAATGGCTTGATTCGAAAATAATAAGCAGGAAAAATGATAAAATATAAATGGCAGATAAAAAGAATCGCGTTAATTGTACGGTCCTCATGTTCAAAAGGTTCCGATGCTGTTCTTGCTTGGATCCCAGAGTGTGTCTGAGCAGCGCTGGAAGATGCTATATTGTCATAAGTTGCTCAGGTGTCGGAGACAGTTTCTCGTTTTGAGAGCTGCGGGCGTACCGCGAGCTCTACATACACGGAAGGTGCCATGGTTGCATAACCACAGGGGTAGATTTCTTTAAGCATATTAGTACGATCTCTCAGTACATACTCTAGCTAAGGGCAATTAGTACTGAAAAGTTTCAGAAAAACCCAGAAATCTAATTTTTGCAAAATAATTAATTCCTTTGGAGACCTTAAGTTCAATCATCCTTAAAAACATGGCGAAGGTCTTAAATGAAAGTTGTTTGACTAAGAAATACTCCACTGGCACTTGCGTCCACCTTCCTATATTCGTATTCTAGTCAATATGTTTTCATGTTTTTCCACCAAGAATATCCCTTTATTGTCTTTAGGTGATGCACATATGAAAAAAATAATTGGGACTTTTCAAACATTAATAAATGAAGTGAAAGATTTTGAATAATCACTTATGATAGACTTATCATATAGAATCAAGAAATGTAACAATGATCAAATGGGTCTCCTGTTGGTTATTTTGAGGTAGATAATTGAATTGAAATAAATTTATTTCATATCAAAATATATTACATTTCTAACCTCTTTTATCTTCCGATAACCACTCTATGCAATGAATTGGTTAAATAAACAAAATCTTAGGCTATCAACTGAACGAGTTTCAAACAATGACTCACAATAACGATTCATCACACGTCTTTTACCATTTTCTATAGGTTAAATGTAAATATTTGCAGCAGACCGGTTTCCTAATAAATATTTATAAATGGAACGTTTTAAACAGGACGATACGTTTTTGCATGTTTAGAAAACGAATTGATTTTAGATGCAACATCGATTAAAACTTAGAGTAAACCAACTCTTTTTCTTTACGAAGTTTCCTTAAGTGGTATATACATAAAGAGCTATGTTGCAAGAGTTTTACGGAAGATGATAGATTGTGGGTAATGCAAAATAGCATTTTCTTTTTCATAAAATAATAATTCTCGTGCTCTTAAGATTCAAGAATAATGATGTGAAGCGAAAAAATCTTGAGGCCTCTTTGATAAACAAATTAAAAAATTAATATAAAAAATGAAGGTTACTATGATCTATTCTCTACATGTTTGTACATTAAGTTCTTATATAAAGGACGGATTTGTGCATGAATAATTTGACGTTCTTTTGATAACTCAACAAATTCAATGAATGTAACCTAATAATTTTTTTTTTGGGGGTGGGGTTATGCTGTCTAACTTGTGAAACTAAAAATGTGCAACGTTATAAAATACCCATTCCACTTACCAATGTAACCTCCAACCGAAGCCAACGTAAGCAGCAGAGGAATCACAGGGAGCAACGCGCGTCGACAGCGCGCACGCGACACTCGGCTCATGGCGCGCGCGTGTCTCGTTCGCACACGGACCACTTCACGGCGGAGGCAGTCTCGGCTCCGACATCTCTCGCTTCGACGCCGGAACGAGCGATCCGACCGCGGCCATGGCGTCCGCGGTACTGAACGAACGCTCGCGCCCACCAACCTCCACCGCACCGACTATATTTTTCTCCACCGTCAGCAACCCTGCGAGCAGAGTCGATTGCAGCACTACCACACCGCGAAGAACTGAACTAAGTGGGTTGGGACCAACCGCCACTTGGAGCGCTGTGCTTACGACGCGGAAAAACCAGGATCCATTCGGAACACTAGTCTTCAATTGTATGTTAAGGATCCGTCCTTAAATTACGTAACACAAAAATTCGCATTTGTTACAACCTCGCATCAAAAATGATACCTATTACGACCCATTAAAAATTTTAATTGCTTTTTTCTTCGGAAAATACGGGATTAAATTTTTATACAGTAACTAAATTGTTCGTTCCTTATTTCTCCGCTCTGTCACTGAATACAGTACGCGGAGTTAACTGCAAAATAAATGTGTAACGCAACTGTGGCAACATCTCGGATTCTGACTTGAAGAACCAAGATGCTCCACGGCAGTGGCTCAGTGGTAGCGTCTTCGGACGGCCATTTGTGCGGACTGAACGAGTGAGAGCGGTGACGAGTTCGATCCCCCCGTTCGACAAACGATGTAGGGTGAAGCATGACTGAACCCTTTAACCGACGTACACACCGTATGTTGGGTCGGTAAACCGATTTAGCGCGGAGTTTAACTCAACCTTATCATCGGTGTTTCGATATGACAATCCCCCCTTCTTAATTGGGAGTCACAATATACAAAAACTAAGCAGTAAATGGAGTTCGCTTACCTATAGGATGTGGGCTACTCACGTTGGATTTAAGTACGTCGTCTATGGAATGTTAATAAATTTTTTGGATCATTTTGATCATTACCTTAGCAGATAAACTATAAAGGTATGTGAGATATACAAAACTAGAATAATATTTGAAAGTGGATTTAAACTCGTTAAAATACTTTGAAGATGATCTCGTTTGCATGACAATTTCAAAATACTGCTCTTGTTTCGAGCTTAAATGGCCCTGTGTTCTATATAAATGCATTCATAAAAAGGTACCCTGAGGAAACTAATGTTAAAATATAAAGTTAAGTCAGAAATTGGCAAAAGTATATAAATAAATACATAAATAACGTTATTGTCAAAGAAGAAGTACAAACCGCACATGACGCTTGGATAAAGAAATAAGGAGTGGTGTTAAAGAAAGAAAAAAGGATTGTGTCAGACTCTGCAGTTAATACATACCTTATTATATTTATTATTTGAAACACATTGTAGCAATGTTGAACAAGAGGAGAGAATGGAATGCACAGTCTACGGCAAAACTTTTAGTATTTATTAGAGTTTTGTTGTATTCATTGCTCAATTAATATAATTATCCTGGAGAAACTATCACTGATAATATCCAGAATTTTTCTCAAGGAGAGGGACTCAAATGTGTTCCTATGAATGGTCGACCAGCATTGCCGTAGCTAAATTAAACTATGTATGCTATTAAACCACTTATTAAATGTAGTTTTTAAGGAAACACGTTAAGTAAAGCTTACGTCACAATGATGTTTATGAACGTGAAAAATATTCATTAAATCTGTTACATTGCATAATTTCAACGTGAAGGAAGGGGACGATCAACCCTCTGCTCCTAACCTGAATCCAACAGTGACATCACGTACCTTACGACAAGTTAAGCAGTCGATTATTATTTCTACGAGATAAATATATAGTCTCTCTCTCTCTCTCTCTCTCTCTCTCTCT
>NNCF01131286.1:86602-103453 GCA_002313205.1 Laupala kohalensis | reverse complement strand
TATTGAAAGTTTTATTCACAAGTTATTATACAGGTTACAATAATATTCCTAAACCGAAGTCAATCTTGATCTCTCTCTATAATTAAATACAATATTGAGAAAGAAACACACCCATGAAACGCATGTCATGAACAATGAATCATTATAACTTTGCACTGATCACTTTTATATCTGGCGGTTCGGGAGTCGCCTTTGAGAACGATTGCTGTGGTATTTAGTTCACAATAGTACTACTAGATGGCAGATACGTCTCCAAATACTGTTTCCGTACCAAACGTCTCGTGGTACAATGACTACACCAACACATGGTTAGAATGCACGTATTACATGAAACCAAACAACGGGACATGAGCACCAAGTATCATGCAACATACGTTTCATTAAACACGCAACATTAAAAACGCAAAAGTGTAACGAATCTGTTGAATTTTAGTAATAAATGTGTTCAAGTAAATCTAATAATGAAATTCGGAAGCTAAAACTCAGCTCAAATAAAACCAGAAGAAGCAATGGAGACGTATGTGTATTATTAGAGAGATGTAATATTAGAGGGAAATTTTCGAATCTAAATCAGCGGTCCCCCACCATTACCTTCACTAGCCTTCGCTAAAACTTTTCTAGTTCAGAGAGAAATCTTGGCATTAATTTCAACTTCTATGAATTATTAAACTGGAAGTTATTTTGTAATAAATGTTGTTTCATTTTCTGTGCATTGCCATACAAAACGGTGTTCATTGTGGTGTACCCAATCTTAGTTTAGTAAAAATCGTAAGTAATGGGAATCCGATAGCTTAATCTACTTTCCCTCCATACAACTATTTGTATTATCATTATCACCTTTATTATTATTATTATTATTATTATTATTATTATGAGTGAATGTCTTCCAAAGCTTGAAACTGTATCTTTTCCACTTGATGAACGGACATTGTCAAGTTTAATCAAGCTCTTCTCCTAAAAATTTTCGCTCTGTGATATGTGTCAAGGATTACAGATTTCTGCATATTGGTCAGTGTATTGACAGCCCCTAGTACATTGACTAGCCTATTGACGTTGACGAGTCCTAAAGCTCCAAGAAAGAAAAAAAAAGCTCCTAGTATTTCCAATTGGCGTTTTGTGGATTTCGGTATAATTCCTGTAGCCGAAATAACTATGGGTCGAATATTAACTTTTTCCACTTTCCAGATTATTCTTGAGATGGTCAGCCAAGTCCTTGTATTTGCTAATTTTTAAACTGTAAGTTCTGTCTATATTGTAAGTAAGTGGGATGGCAACATCAATTAGATGAATTTCCTTCTTATTTCGGTCTAGGAGCATGATGTCAGGGCGGTTTGCTGGTATGGTTATATAAGTTTTAATTTCTCAGTCCCCACTCAACTAACAAACTGTAATTCTTAACAAAAAGATCATTCACAGTGTTCTTAAAAATTTGTTTAAAATGTTGTTATTGAGAGAAAAGCTATACAGTGAAATAAGTATTAAAACTAATTTTCCTAACCTGATTATTTTCAAAGAATGATAAGTTAAATATCATTAGCTTTCTAGCAACAAACTAGCGACATTTAATTTATCATTCCTTGATAATGTTGCCAACACCCCACAACTACCAAGTATGATTATTTTCACTATACTGCAACATTTTTCAACAACAATCATATTTTATGAACTTTGTAGAAGAAAATAAGATGCGATAAACTTTTATGATTGACCAAAAGCAAAATTTCATTTTTTCCTTCTTTAACACCAATCCTTTATTCTTTATCCAGTTTGTACTTCTTCTTTGACAATAAGTTTGTTTTTGTATTTATTTATATACTTTTGCCAATTTCTGACTTAACTTTATATTTTAACATTAGTTAAACATAAAGATTAACATTCGGTGAATGACTCTCTTGACATTCATTTTGGCTTGTGACAGGCGGGGCTGTCTGTCAGCACCCTTCCTCCCAAAGTGTGGGGGACTGTCACATAGAAACACCAACCCGACCTNAAATCGGTTTACCGACCCAACATACGGTGTGTACGTCGGTTAAAGGGTTCAGTCATGCTTCACCCTACATCGTTTGTCGAACGGGGGGATCGAACTCGTCACCGCTCTCACTCGTTCAGTCCGCACAAATGGCCGTCCGAAGACGCTACCACTGAGCCACTGCCGTCGAGCTGAGTAAAGCAAGCGCATCTTGGTTCTTCATGTTAGAATAAGGAACAGAGGATTTGCCACAGTTGCATTGCACAGTAAAACATTTATTTTGCAGTTGTCTCCGCGTATTGTATTCAAGACATTAGTTCTGTTTTGTACATAGTTGACTATTCTATTTCTACTATTATAATCCATTATTTATAAGATAAATAAATGATAACTTAAACATATATATTACTTTTGCTTTTATCCTACGAAATTTCCAGTCATTGAAAAAAGAAAAATGGATTTTTGTGATGTTTTCTAACAATGAAAGGGGACCTTATTTTGAAATCCTTCAACAATAATATCTTTTACTTGGGCGTCGCATCTACCCTTAAACAGTGGTAGTTGAAGTTGGTTGTGTCTGCAAATTTTTTTGGCTCACACTACCACAGAATTAACATTATTACTACTATTGTTCCACGTCTGATTCAATTGTCTTAGGTATGGAATCATCATTACTAACACAAATGGATGCATAATCTCATCCGAATAGCGTCCAGGGGAGCGGCGAATTCATTTCGGAGAGCTTTACGGCTCATGTCGACATCAAAGGTCATTGGAGCTCTAAGAACTCGTACAGGTAGGGAAAATTCAGTTACGCACTAAGGAGAGCCAACATGACTCTCCCCGCGTGTGGGACTCGCCGAATGACAACCATAGCCACTAAAAACCCTCCTGATTTACAACACACCAAAACATATCTTAAAACCAAATATCAAAACATCAAATGAGGCGGGGGGACATAACATGAGGGGGGACAAAAAATTAGAGGGATGAGGAAAATGAAAGATACCCTAACCTTAATAGCGTCGGGATCGAAAAGAACAAGAGGTGACCAATGAAGGTCAGAAGAGATAAAGGAAGGAGCTTAGCACATGTAAGTGGAAGCAATGCCAGACTCAGCTCGGGGTCCCGTGTTTGCCAAACACGTTCTTACTAGATGTAGGTCCCCTGGAGGGAAATGTGTTAATTGCTCCCCCAACCCCAGCTCAAAAATTTGAAATATTTAATACCTATATATTCAAATTTATATATGTTCAATATTAAAAGGTTTTGTAAATACTTCAAGATTCTCAAGACTTTTCATGTAAAAGTAGTTTTTAAATACTCCCGTAAGCTGTTAAAGCGATGCTGCAGAAATAAATTTTAATTATTATTAATAACACAACATTATTAATAATATTAAAAAAATAAACTAGTGCATAAATAGTATTTACAGTCATATACTATTTCAAAGTATAGTATTTTGTTGTGTAAATAATCAGTGGAACTTCATAAAAAAAGTTTGAAAATATTACTTAATGTTTACGTTTTAGTATAATTTAATTTGAATATTTTGAACGGTGAGAATACCTCAAACATTTCTAATTACTTAAGACTTATTAACGGACACCATTTATAGGACGGGGCAGTCATACCAGATAAAAAACTCATTCAAATCTGTTCTCAGTAGTAATAATTTCATGGACAGCCATAGTCACATGGGTGATCATCAGGGCCCGGATTGTGATGACGTAAAAATAATCACTAAAATGATCTAAAAAATCAATAAAATGATTCAAAAATGACTTTAAAAATGTTTTTCTATATTTCAGAGTACGAGAGTACAGCACAATACTTGTTTCTGTAACGTTAGAACTGAAATTAAAAATTAAATTAAGCTGAGCAATTTTTTATGTGCTAGAAAGATGAACGAATAAAAAGATCTACCTTATTCAAAATTATTGCAGTAGATAACAACAGAATGTGCACGTTCTCGAAAGTTAGGAAACGCCTATTGTCGGAAAGCACATTCCAAAGATATCTTCAATTTTGCATTGTTCAATGTCCAAAATGGGATGTTTGCAGAAACTAAGGCTTTACAAAAGTCGCTGTAAAAATCTGACGATTTATTCTCTCCTTCATGAATACACTGTGTTTCAGTGAAAGTTGCGTGGATTTCTTCTTACTTGCGAGTTCCTCTGCCCGTATATGCTTATCGCTACCCACATGTTTCCGAAAAGTGAATTTTCTTTCGGCTGATATCTTTGTTTACAAAATAACACTTCACCGGCCGTAGAGAAAACATCTCCAAATTCAGATACAATTTGTCTTAAATGACAAGATTTAGATGGATTTATTTTAGGCATGGCTGAATGAAACTACGAACACTGAACTAAACACCAAACTTTCCTCTCAGAAAATCTGTATAGAACTAAATCTGTGACAATGAAACGGATCAAACATTTGCCTTTCATCTTACGCATTGTCGATGGGCCTTTTTTACTAACGCAGGCACATTGGAAATAGGAGAATTTGCTTACTACGACAACAATATGTACGGTATAGGTAAGAAACCGACTCTCGACAGGTATATTGTCGACCCACTGATCAAGTATCGAATTATTTCGTTTGATTAAAAATAAATGTTAAATAATTTGATAATTTTAGTTCATATAATTTCTTGCATATAAGAAATAAATGGGCCAGAAATAGAAGTAAAACGCAAAAATTGACGTAATAATTGAAAAAATGACGTTATACTTAAAAGCAGAAAATATGGCGAAAAAATACCCAAAATGTTAATATTTTTATAACTAGAGTTTTGTGTTCAGGATTTTAATACTTCAGAGCAATACATGCTGTATAAGGAAAAGAAGATGACATGTTATCAAAATCCGGGTCCTGGTGATCGTATATGGCGATCGTATATGAATTACACTTTTTACATCAAATCAATGAAAAACAAAAAGATGTCTAAAAAAAACCCACTAATTTTTCATTTTTTTCTTAGTGGAATGGTATCACAATTTTTTTTTGTGGTTCAATATGATCTGGAGAATGTTTAGATTTGTTTGTGTGACTTAAACATCATTTTATTGTATAAATATTCTCTCATTATTCACAATATATATTTGATGTCTATTAAACGAGCAAGAAAGTACGAGAGATCTAATATATATTTGTAATATGTTTAGTGTTTAACTGTCAGAAAAGAAACTTTAGGAATAAATAATGTATTGAAATTGTTCCGGTCACATTATGAACTAGGAATTATTTATTTTACAATTCTCAGAAATAGTTAATATAAAAATTGCATGCAATATTGTAAATTGAAGATCTAACACAGAAGAGTTACCTACTTAAATTATCCATTCTAATATATAAAAGCGTACCGCGAAAATGTTTGTCCGTCTGTTTGCTACTTGATCACGACTCTGGAACAATCGTAATTAAATTCGACAAGGGCGTGGTTAGTTATCCAGGTTGAACATAGAATAGTTTTTGTTATAAAAAATTACGGTGAGAAAGATGGAAAAAAAGTTTGACAATAAATTTCGGTAATATCGAAATAAAGAGTGATGTTAGCTTACGTTGACTGAACGGTTAGAGATAGATGACAACTATGAATGGCGATGTTGTTTACCTCCATGAGTTCAATAAAAAAAGTCCGAGACAGCATATGTCTATCTACAAAAATTATCCTACTTCATCGATTAACGTTGTTAAATACAGAAGTGTTAAAATACTTTAATTTAAGAGAGTAATTTAAGAAAGGAAAAAAATCAACTCTAATGAAATTTGTGGGTTATTTGTTTTGTGTATCATCAATGATAGTAAACGTCTGTAAATCGTAGAATAGTTTTGATTTTACAAGAATTGTAATGAAATGGTGCAGTCGTGTCATGCTTCGGAAGGGAAAATTCGACCGACGCGGCTCCCGCGTGTTGGTGTAGCAGTCAAGTTTTCTTTTAAATTTGTTTTATTATGAATTTGTAAAATTAGGATGACGTTCATATGTTTTTAAAAAACATAAAGAAAAAGTATTTTGATCTTACTACATAGGTATATTTTTCTTTTTCCTGAGTAAAAGTAGATTAGTCTACAATTAATCCCGGGTAACGCCGGGTAATCAGTTAGTAGTATTATATTTTTCTAAATCTTGTATTCTAACTAATTTTTGTTCATATAGTTGTTTATACACTGTTAATTACATGTGTGACACATTATTAATAACGACAAAAATTTCTTGTTTGGGAAAATATTAATAGAATAAATTTTTGGATGAGAAAAGAAAACGCGTGTTATTTGACTCTTTTTAAAGTCAGTCTTAGGTGTGGAGATACATTGAAAAACATATCGTTTATGGCACATGTTCGTTACATTTGAAATTATTGTTTTTGTATATTAAGATTTACATATATTTTTATTGACTAATTGAAGACCGCTAGAACTGTATTTTAAGATCAGCGAGTATAATTTTTTGAATTAGCTGGTTTTGCCTTGCATTTTATCACAGAAATGATGTACTCGTATGGAATTCTCCAAATTTTACATTTTATGAATAATATTAATCTCTTGCCTGAATGTCGTAAATAAAAATATTATTATTTTATAGGTCGACTGGGAATGTTTTCCGGAATCTCGCAGTCTGTTCCCGGGCAACGCTCGTCTCTTGGACTTCGAAGATATTCCGGCATTTGGCCCAAGACGTGAGACGCCCCAGAGGGACACGACTGAAGAAACAGCGGAGAGCACCTGGGGCGTCCATTCGCCTAACACCCACGAGGTACGCCAATGATGCTTTAAGAAAAGGACGAAATTCTTGTCTTAATAGGAATTCTTGTCATCCTGTTGAGCGAGCATTGTGATTAGTTAGTGACTCTCGGCGGTGGACAGAATGGCTACTGTCACCTGCTGAATGACCAGCGTAGGGAATTTGTATGGGTCCCGGCTGTGTTATATTGGACTGTGGCAGCATGAGACACCTAACTGTTGTTTTTTAATGTCTTGATTCTTTTTACATCACAATTTTCACCTGGCCGTGTCTAACTCATACCGATTTCATTTGCTCTCCGCACTCCACCTCCGGTTTCTTAAAATTAAAAAAATTGTGAAAATATGAATATACTCCTGCAGCACACTTACGTTGTACTCACGTTCGAACGTTGCAGGTGAGATCCTCGTTGGAATGTCCAACGTGTCCAATGTCTTTCACCGACGCGAATATAACGTTTGAGAAAAACGCAATTGCAACGTTCGTGAAAAACGCAATATCAATGTATGTGATAACAACAATTGCAACGATTGTGAATAACTTGAAATTAACCCCCATTATTCTATGAAACCAAATCTAGTGTTCTATTCTGGTCGCTTGACAGTAACATAAATAGGTTATATTATTATTATTATTATTGTGAAATAAGTGCCGAACGAAATAGATGGTTCTTGATGAAATGCAAACACTATCTACGCGTTTCGAGGTTAACCTCAAATCAACATCATAATGCACGATGCATACGCCACAGCATAGTCGTTACTAGTACTTTACCTTCCATACTCAAACACAACAGCACAACTAAAGAACAGAATGAGCGCAACAGCAACAGAAAGACAGCCTGAACTCAGCACCGGCTCGACAAAAGTAAATACAACACCACGTGGTTTGGTTCGTCTCAACAGTTTCGGGTAGCTTCGGTATCTCGCGCGCACCCTGGTGTCGACCGGGGTCAGATGGTGAAAAAAGCGTTGGGTGTAAACGCGTCGACTCGTAGCAAACGAAATAACGCGACTCAAACGTGATTATAACGTAAGTGTGCTGATGGGGTAAGCAATTTGATTGTTCAGTTAACTCTGCGTACAGGTCGCTAAACCTCATTTCCGTACGTCTCACCGTTACACACCGCGATTTGTAAACGCAAGAAAGTGGTGTCTTGTAGGCGCCTATTTTAGATCAGCCTACAAAGCAAATGCGCAGAGTGTAAGGTAAAAATTATTCATTTAATATGTTCTTGAATGGTCAGATATGATGGACAGGAGTGTTCTACATAAGCTTGAGGATAATTATATATAAACCAATTATGCTTTTAAATATGTATTTGCGTTTGATAATTTTAATAAATTTTGATTTTTTTGTTTTATTTTTATTGCAATGAAGGTCGCTTAGTGCTTAGATCTTTTTGTTATGAATTATAATTTGTAAGTTGAGTGTGGCACACTCCGGGACTCAAGTGGAGAGGACTTTATTCCAGCGTGATCGGCTGCGTGGGTGTTTGTTGGCGGAGGAAGAAACAAGATGCAGCCGCGACTGGAGACGGTGTGGGAAGCGGAGTGGGAGGCTGCAGGAGATGCAGTGCACGACGAAGACACGGATGAAGGCAGTGAAAGCGACAACGCTAGCGACGGACACGGCATAGGCGACGCGCGTCGTCGGAGGAGGCCCTTTCTCAGGTTCACGCTACACGTCATCAACTCGCTTTCTTCTATTATAATAATAATAACAACAACAAGGAATTATAGAAAATTCATCCAAAATGAGGGAATTGAAGATATGTGCCGAAAATAAAAAGACGCATCACAAACTGTTGAGCACATCACAGGTTCATGTCGGCTTCTTGCGAACACAGATCACACCAAAAGGTACAACAATGTAGCAAAAATTCTTCACCAACACCTTTCAGGAAACATAGCGCACACTCTCTTCTACAAATATGAACCTCCACCTGTCACTGAAAATAACAAATATGAGAAATTAAAACTTATATAACCATACCAGCAAACCGCCCTGACATCATGCTCCTAGACCGAAATAAGAAGGAAATTCATCTAATTGATGTTGCCATCCCACTTACTTACAATATAGACAGAACTTACAGTTTAAAAATTAGCAAATACAAGGACTTGGCTGACCATCTCAAGAATAATCTGGAAAGTGGAAAAAGTTAATATTCGACCCATAGTTATTTCGGCTACAGGAATTATACCGAAATCCACAAAACGCCAATTGGAAATACTAGGAGCTTTTTTTTTCTTTCTTGGAGCTTTAGGACTCGTCAACGTCAATAGGCTAGTCAATGTACTAGGGGCTGTCAATACACTGACCAATATGCAGAAATCTGTAATCCTTGACACATATCACAGAGCGAAAATTTTTAGGAGAAGAGCTTGATTAAACTTGACAATGTCCGTTCATCAAGTGGAAAAGATACAGTTTCAAGTTGTGGAAGACATTCACTCATAATAATAATTATTATTATTTACATGAGGCCTATATGTATGTATATTCAAAAACATACACAAACACATTTTCGTTTACGAACAGATACACATACTCATATACCCAAACATGTATGAATATCATTGCTCCTCCTATACATTTAATGTCAGAGTAGTTGCTTTAATCTAATAAACAAAACCAAAATGAAGTAAAATAAAACCAAAACGGAGTAATTTGATCAGACATGCACACTTCACATCTCTGCACTACACTTTATTCCAAACATTTTCTCTACCCTTTGACTCCACATTACACATCACTCCTATCATTAATCCTCATCCGTAGCAATAACTGTAAAATATTACTTATGTGTTTGGATATAAATCACGTGTATGATATTTGGCAGAGGTTGCTTTTCCCCCAAGACACTGGATATGCTTCATAGTGATATATTTAACAATATTTATGTCCAACGTGAATTTTTATTGTATTTGAGGAAAAAGGGGATAATCAATAAGAATAAGTTAGTTATGATTACTTAACAAACGTGACACATGTTATTTCGAAATACGAGGTAGAACATTGATTAAATACATGTCATTATGAAATACTGATAAGATAAACAAGATATATGGACGCGGAAGGGCAACAAGTATCTAGAAGCATTGTTTCATAGAGTTGAGGCTTGCATATATGTCACTAGTTCAGAGGCTTAAAAATAGTATTTTCATAGGGAATAGGGAAATAAAATTAATCTTTTGTGTTATGATATTAATTTTAAAGAGTTTTTTTCGTACAGAAACAACTTAATTTCTCAGGATCTGAAAAACTCTCAGGACACTGATTTTTTTCAAAGTCCTTGGCTCAAATAAATGGTAAAATTCCTTGCTGGCACCTGGAAAGTATATTTACTCAATTATCTCTCCGTTGACAAAATATAAATTATACCTGTCTGATCAATTATTTACTAAAGGAAGTATTTATTCGTTAATAGGGACAAAATATACATTTGTTAATATAATATATATTATAGACTAGCGTATAAATACGTTATGATAATATGTTTGTAAATGTTCTTTATCGCGAAATTTTTCATAAGCAAATATAATATTTCGAAAAGAACATTTCATTACTAGTACCATTAAACAGTTTAACTAAATTAATTATATATATTCATGTACATATATTATTTTAAATATCAATGATATTTTTTTTCGATATCTCCATTCCTACCTACTTCAATGATCGTGAGGTTATTTAATTTTCTCAAAATGCAGGAAAAACTGTATGAGATTACTTCAATAGTAATTCGTATGCCAATTGTAAATCTATTTATTATTTTTGGAGTTTTGTGACCACCATTTTTTATTAATCATATCTAAATTAATACTCCATAGCAGACAAATTATGTTCTTCTTTAAGTTGAAAGTTACTTGTTAATGAAGACAAAATATATAAATAGTTACTATTAAATATTTTATAATCTAGTCTATAAATACGTTTGTTTTGTCAGTATGTTTGTTAATATTCTTTATACCGATATTGGTATATAGCAAATTTAATTAATAATTCTTTGCGGAATAGTATTTTAGTACCATTAAACAATTTATGCAAGTTTGTAATTATGTCACGATATAATTCCGATATATCGATATTTTTTCCGATCTATCAAATGATCGATTTTAATACGTTTTTGAAATATCGATATTATATATGTGTGTGTGTGTTTTTCTTAGAGGTTTACAAATTTAAAATGAAATAAAACACGTAAAAATAATATTAATGGCCATTTTGTTTGCTTTATTTAAAAGATAATTTTATGCCATTAGTATTTAAACATGATTTCGATCATATGGGCTGGCTCGCATTAAGCGCAATCGGGAATTCCACTTTATCGAGCAGCAGGGGACGTAAATCGGCAATAACGCGGCGAATGTTGACTTCCAAGTGGTCCAACGTCTGTGGTTTATCGGCGTAGACTAGTGACTTCACATATCGCCAAAGAAAGTAACCCATAGGTCTGAGATCACACGTTTGTGGAGGCCAGTTCACAGGTCCATTACGCGAAATTATGCGCTTATCGAATTTTTCCCGCAATAACTGATGGTGTCGCGCGCTGTGTGGCATGTTGCGCCATCTTGTTGAAACCAAAGCTCTGCCACATCAATACCATTCAACTGAGGAACGAAGAAGTAAGCAATCATGGCTCTATAGCGCTCTCCATTGACGGTAACTTTTTGACCGTCATCATGGCCAATGATTCCACGTGCCTATAAAGTACACCCAACAGTGACTTTTAATGGATGTAATGGCTCCTCATCAAAGGTTTCTGGATTTTCTCCACTCTAAATTTGGCAATTCTGATTATTGACATAACCGTTCAATCAAAAGTGAGCCTCATCGCTGAACAAAATTTTGCGTTGAAAAAGCAGATCAAGCTGAATATTGTTTTCGGCCCATTCGCCGAACGTACGGCGCGCATAATGGTCATATGGTTTCAACTCTTGCACAAACTGGATCTTGTAAGCTCGTAAGCCAAGATCTTCCCGCAAAATCTTCCACAATGGGCATAGCTGCAATTGCTGTGCACGATGGCGAATAGACTCAATAGGGTCCTCCTCAACACTATGCCCCACAGGAGCAATAACTTCTTCTGTGCGCACTGTATGGCGTCTTTGTGGATGCGTATTATCAACAAGAGTGTGCGTGGTGCCAAAACTATCAATGGTTTTCCGAATAACTTACTCGGATGGACATTTATGTCGACCGTAAAATGGACGTAATAGCGCACGATAAGTCTGGCGAACTGAACATTGATTCTCAAAAAAATTGCACAATTTGCAAGCGTTGTTTTGGCGTAAGTCTATTCATGGTGAAATGGCAAAACGTACTGACCACAAATCAACTGTCAAATTGACAATCACTAGAAACAGAGTTGCCTATTTGAAAGCCAAACCTAAAAAAACACGCTTTATATACATACATACATACATACATAATCGATATCAACATCCCTAGTCACAACTATATGAAGTAGGACATTAATGTGAAAAGCTACACATGTTTTCTGAATGTGCATTTTTTAATGAATTACGAGTGTAGTAAGCCCTCATTCTTTCAGTATTCTGCAGTATATGTTAAAATATGTAATAATTGTGGTTCAAAAATAATTGTTGTAAAAAACTCACAAAATTCACGCGAGCAAAGCTGCTGGCATTCATTATAGTACGTCAATGTTAATAGAATATTCTATTTATTCCAAAGTGACATTGTATTGTGGTAATTTGCAAGAGGTTTTTTATAGCTCGGTGAAATTGTTTTCACCCAGGTAAGCTTAATTAAATGGTAGGTCAACTTGTATGGTAAATGGTTGTTGTGCAGACCACACCGTCACTTCCGAGGCGCCGGTGGCATCGTTGCTGCCCGAGAACGCGATCGGGCCGCGGCGGCGTCAGGTGGTGGGGGCGGTGGGAGTGAGGACGATTCGGACGACATGCACTGCAATACTCCCATTGTGCTGGTGGGCGTCGGATAGTCCTAGAGTTAGCGACACGAATAATACTACTCTTTAGGTCCAGTTTCACTCAATGTAGAATAATTACGGTTTTCTTAAAGGTAAATTTTATCATATAGACAAAATTAGTGTGATGTCACGTCCATAGCAACCGCACGCCGTGCTTCCAATCAAACCTCCACGTGTCGTATGAGCATACGGGCTGTGTTTGGAGACACGCATAACAGTCGCCATGGCAACCAACTGCACCTACTAACGTCATTATATTGTATGAGTTTCATCTCGCGAAACCAAACGTCGATTATGTTAATATACTCTGAAGGTTGGTTGTAGTTTTACAATGCATTATGGGGAACTCGAAGACAAATGACGGGCGAAGAAACGCATATTGTTGCTCACCAGCGCCACCAACGGGCATCAGAGGCACTTTCACCAGCGGTCCTCGTGCCACAGTCCATAACCTATTAATCGAACCACGAGCAGATAAGCTGAATTGACGTCATATTGCTTGCAGTAATGAAGAAAATCGCGATTAGCGTAGATAAACGAAGGGACCACGAGCGTTTAAGTGTAAATCGCGGTTTTCTCGTAAATCTTGATTAAAGGAGTTGATGGAACGCGCAATTCGATAATCATGGAACTACACATATTATCTCGTTGTAGGTATCTGGATCTTGGTAAAACTGGATCTTAGTTAACAATTTATTAGCGTTCTTCTTCCAATTGGGTCTCCCATCCACCTCAAACCATAACAAAAAGAAAGTCTACACAGACATTGTAATATTGTTGTTGCGGCATCATCGTCACTCAGTGGATAGAGCGCCCCAGTGCTCTGCCACACCAACGATAACAACCGTAACTGGTATTTTTTCTCAAAAATTGTTTTTGCTATGAATAAGTGATTTTGGATCTATTAGTAGCAGTAACACAAATGAAAAATATATCGTATTCAACAAATTAAAATCTTGACTGCTGTAAGTTATTTTCTTTTTGGCTCTCTTCGTCGTCGTACGGACTTCATGACTTACTGGGCTTGAAGTATTTTTAACTCACTGAATTTCTAAACTTGTATAGATTAATAATTATTTCAATAAATCCCGTGTTAAGATTATGTTGGGGTACAATGGAGACGAAAGAAAGTTGCTTTTTAAATTGTTATTGTAGTATTTGTGAATGGGAAATGTAGCGTGCTATTGAAGCTTATCTACAAGGAGCGATAGGAGATACGAGATGGGTGGTAGGTACTATTGGTAGTAGGTGGGCCGCTTAGTTGGGTTTACTGACAACTTGGCCTACGTGGAGGGGTCAGTAGGAGTAGTAAGTAGTAATTAGAGTTATTGATACTAGAAGAAGTAGGAGGTGGGTGGAAGAAGAACGGTTCGCTTTTCAGTAGTCACAGCTATATGAACTGTGACATTAATGTGAAAAGCTACAAATTTTCTTCTGGACCCACCGGAAGTGGAACCCGGGATGACTTGGTGATGAGCAAGAACGCTGCCACCTGAGTCACAGGAGGGGCGAAAGTCGCTTGGGCAATGCGCTGGCTGCAATATGACTCCCTTTTCCAGGTGGTATCAGCGTTATTATTGTGGTTGGGGTCACTCTCCGCAACTGGAGCCACCATCGCATTACTTCTGGCGGCCACTATAACACTAGGCTTAGAGTGGCCGAATCCGGTCCGCTCGCGAAGTATATAAACGCCTCGGACTGTGGACGGCGCGGGTGAGTCTCACATTTCTTTATTTTGATGTGTGAATCTAGATAACTAAATACTAACGCCTCTAACACACTCAATCTGTAGTACGATTTTTATGTAGTGATATGACGTAAGCAGTTGTTAGAGACGGCCAGGGACGAGAAAACTAGGAACTCGCGTATGCCCACAACGCCAATGGTTTACCTCGCACTCTAGCGTCATTTCACTGCGGAAAATCGTATTGTACTGTTCCAATAACAACGGCGGAATGTCAACTTTTCACTCGGTGTGATCGGGAAGTAGCAGCCTAATATCTGTCAATGTTGCAGGTTTTCATTTGTAGATATGTGAGCAAATCTGCACATAGTATAAAACATTAACTACCGTTTCTGGTGTTTTCAAATTTCCACCTAAACGCTGCAATATCACAAAGGAAAACTAGCTCAGTGAATATCTTAAACCCTCCAGCACAATCGTGAAAGTTGTGTTGCATTCCGTTGAGAAGTTTATTCGTGAAAGTTTTTACAGAACTATTTGTTAAAGTCCGACTAAAGATTCCGCACAAAGATGAGCACATGCGTGGGCAAGGAAGGCTGGTAGCATTTGTTGATGTTCTATTCATCCAACTTTGAGAAATTGTGTGAAACGGTTGTAAAGAAATGCGAGAAATTCCGAAAGACTCTGGGTAAGTTAATATCGTATATAAATGAACTTAAACTGGGGACCTATTTTAAAAAAAAGATTAACCGTAGCTAATTATTTGTAGATTAATGGAATGCTGAACTACAAAACCAGAGGATCACTATTTATATGTGGTTTCGTCGACATATAACTCCTATCCTCCTTTACAACCAAATACAAATTTTGGTACTTCTTGATTAAAATGTGCACACAACGTTGAAAAGAAGAGAATTACTATCTGCATCTGATTTTAGGTCTGAACTTACGTCCCAGCTGCTACAATGTAGTATATAAAAATATTTTTTAGCTGCTATTTTTGTCAACACTAAATTATCACTAAGAAATCAACAGTTCTGTAACACAAACTTCCCGTACGAAACCTAGTTCCATATAAACAGGATAAGGAGATTGAAATTGTTTGCATCTTATAAGGAAAATATTTTCCGGATTAAGTAGCCGTGATCTTGTTGGGATTTCTCCAGGCCTTTCACTTACAGCTGCGGTAAGCATTTTGATGTGGCTGAAGAGGACGCACCACACGGGCAGAAGCGTTGTAAGCAACTGTCCTATCTTGTACCTTGTTGTTAGTTACTATTTGTATCTTAGTTTTATGAATAGTATCAATAATATTATTTATAACGAAAAAGTTGTTTGTGAAGAAAGTTATATAAACTGTGATCTCTCTTGACTGTGCTCTTAAAGCAGTATGGTCTGCAATTACTCTGTGTGCCCATGCAGTAGTTGGCAATAGTGGACAAGACGAGAAGAGCGAATAAAAATTTTAATGTTATTTTATTTTTAATATTCAATTAAACTATCGTAAGTTGTAATTTATTTAAGAAATTAAATATATTTCGGAATGTTTGGTAATCTCTATTAAATGACATTAAAAATATTATATGTTACTTACTTAAAATAATCATCTATAAAAAAGTTGAAAAATTAATTGTTTTTCGAAAATATATTCTATTTTTATCAGACGATTCATTTCATCCAAATATCAAATAATCTATGTATTGCTTAAATTACCGGTAAGGGTGCTTTAAAAGCTAAAATTGCCATATTGCATCCATTTTTACAATTGATAGACGTTTAAAATATATAAGCCTCTATCGCTAGAACTACCTTGAACCGTGGATCTGTGTACAGAGGCTCGCTGTGTGGTGGTGGACTGGGAGGGTTGGGGAGGGAAGTGGCCGGTGATTGTCAGGGCGGTTGCTGGGCGGCGGAGTCGAAAACGGATCGGCGTATCATTCTTCAGCTTCCCGGCTCCCCACTCCCCTCTTCGGCAGCCGCGCCTGCCACCCTCTCCGGAGGCGCAATGGCGCAGGTAATGTGCTTTAGGGCAGGAATGTCAAAGTGAACATGTGAGAGAAGCAGAGCACGCCGCGCTCGTCGCCTGTGATGTTGGGCTGCAGCCGAGGTTGGCCAGAAGGGTATCACGGTGGGATGAAAGAGGTCGTACGGTAAATTTAAGTGCCAGTGAACCTCACACTTTCTGTGAAATGAATGCGAGGTTGTGCACTATGTTTACTATGTGTAAAACATTCGGTATTAAAGAATAGTACACCAAGAACACTCACAAAAAAGTAAACATTTTTATTAAATTTTTTTCCATATGATGATTTTTTGTTTCCCTGACAAAACTGAAATATATTACTTTATCTTCCGAAATGTTCTTGGCTCTACTATAAACTCGTTAGTACGGCATGGATCCCGGTGGAACGCTTGGTTGCAGAGACCAGGATATGATTCTGTAACCCCTTCCTGCTGTCCAATATGAAGGCGTTATCGTGTTT
>NNCF01131286.1:74957-86160 GCA_002313205.1 Laupala kohalensis | reverse complement strand
GCGATTTGTATCAGGGAATTATTGGTGTATCGCGAGGGAAGAACACGAGCTGATATACTTATCTACTAAAGAAATAAACTAATCTAAACGTAACTAATTAATATAATATGCGCTACTCAACAGACTACTCAAGTACACTTAAGATTTCAGGAGTCCATAGGTTATGTGAAATACGTATGACAACAATGATATAACCTACAAATTGCACAGCTAGAATGTAAACAAACATGGTGGAACGCGTACTGACCGTGAGTTCCGCGCATGCGCAAACGCGTTTGCGACTTGTATGCGCATACATGTATATCGTGAATTAAGCTCAGACAAAATGTATCAGGATTTGTCTGAGGTGCTGTCGCGCGACATGTCAAAGAGTAACTATATTGCCCTAGCTCATAAAAAATTGACATGTATATCAGACAAGTCGTTCATACATTTATGTAAGTGTAAACATACCTGTAGACTGTTCTATAACTAACTGTAAGCGTGAGTGTAGATGAGGGGAAGTGAAAACTTTATTAGATTTCGTGAAAGATAAAATTTTAAATGGCAGCGGGTATATTATGTGTGTCGCTGATGAAGAGGAAATTGCTGCTCGGATTGTTTCTGTGTTATTTCACACTTTTACAATAGTTAAAATCCAGGATCTATTTGTTTTCTTTGTCTGGTTATTTATCAGTTTCCCTGGTGTGTTTTTGTTTTATTCCAGTAATGATAATCCACCTTAGTCTGGCAATATATAGGTCCTTCCTAATTTACAATTTTGTAACTTTTTTCATGTAATGACATGTTGGCATACAAAATAAATCGTTTCAACCGTTGCATTTCCTGTAGACATCTCTAAGAAAGTCCTTTATCGATATGCAGCAGGTAGCAGTAAATGGTATAACAGTATACGAGATTGGATACATCTGCATTTGCCTTCATGTTTTTGGTGGTATTCTGTTATGATTTCGCATTCTTACTAGACGTAGCAAGAAGTGAAATGTATTAATTTTGTAACAAAGCTATTTAGAAGACGCCGCAAAAATAATGAATAACTGGAAATTTTATACATCCAAAAGCGTTTATCCCAAGAGACATAAAAGTTTTATTTACACTAATTTTAATTTATTTTGTTAGGAGTGTTTATTTAAGATTGATAGTCTATATAAATTCTGTAATTCCGTTCAATTTATTTGAGAGCCATTACCTCTTCTCCCATCAAATTACTCTTATACGATAATGTAATTACCTAAGAAAACAGAACATTGCGTGGCATAGTTAATTCAGATGGAAAAAATTCTTTGATATAAGAACCTTGTTTAGTTGCATATTTTTTTATCACTAGAGTAGCAAAAATATTATTTAATTACCAATAAGGTTTGGTTGCAGCATAGATTAATTTTATGTTTCTTAAGAAATAAATGCAACATTTTTTGTGAATTATTCCTATAGTGCGTAGAGTACCAGAGCATTGAAAATACGAGTAAGTACGTACAGTGAAAATATGTACGTGTAAAAACTAAAGAAAAATACAACATTTCTAATCTCTGTTCAAATTGAAATGAAATAACGTTGTGACATAAAAATTTGCGAAAATACAATTAATTTCATTTTTAAAAATATTATCAATTCATGATGATTATAATGACATTATTAATCAATGACGATTGTTATTAATAAGCTACTGATATACAGAAATACTAAATCACTGTGTTGCACATCCATATTAACGATATGAATGTAATATTGACTCTGGGCGTGGGAGTACTCTAAGAAAATGTATCCAAGCAAGCTCCCTTCACTCGTTAAGTAAAACACTTTTTCGTGGTTTCTACATTCCCTATTCGAGTTTAATCAGAACATATCAAAGTAATTGAGCGTCAAGGTACTCGAAAAGATACTCTAGATATTAAAGTCTTGAGTTAGTTTGATATCAAAGCAGTGGAATATTTCTAGTTCAGATTTGATTTCGTACTACTTCTTGAGATTTCAGACAATTATTATATGTGGAATGTCATTTTACGTATCTGTTTACCTCTCCTTCAAATTATGTTCATGCACTTTTTTGAGAGATGACTTTGTTTTGAAATTGTCGGCATATCAAACATAGTAGAAAACATTCTTTGGGGGAGGAGTAAGAATTCTTCCTTGTTACGAAATGTATATAATGAGAACGTACAAAATGAGCATGTGTGTATTGAGTCATCTAGAGTTCATAGTCTTACAGGGAATTCGACACCAAATGGTTTGTCAACATTATCTAACTCGTGTGAAATTAGTTCTTGGAAATTGCCTAACGGTTTCCCGGCTGATTCATGGGGTTTTGATTACGTTTTTACCAGTTTGTAGGGTCTGTAGGTTGATTGAACCAATAAAGGATTAAGAAAACCAAAATAGGATTAACCAAAATAGGATTAAGAAAAAAAATACATAGGGCTCGGAGGGTGAGGTGGCGGCAGCGACGGTTTTGGCGGCGTCCAACCCCGCGTCCACCCCTTCCACCGTCTCAGCACCCAACCCGGCATCCCCTCTGGCATACGCCACGACGACGCGTTCCAGTTCCTTCTCCCACGCACTCAGTGACAAGGCGGAGGCCGCACAGGTGGCGGCGGGGGCGGCTGTGGAGGCGAGGGCGGTGGTTGCGGCTGCGGAGGCGGCGGCTGCGGAAGCTATCGCTGCCGCACAGGCGGCCGTGCAGCATGAGCGCGCTCTACAGCTACAGGTTGGACCATACATAAATATAAATAGACTCAGCGGTCTTATGTACAGATTGTCCGAAGGGGAAGTTTGGTCTGTCGCACATCGACTTGGATGGGGGAACTCGATTCCCTTCTCTGACTGCTGACTTTTGCGCACAAGCCATTGCGTTCCTTCCCTCCTTACTTGGAGGGCCAAGCGGGTGTGCGAGAGGGCTCACAGTATCTTCTGTCTCATGATATCACGGACAACCTACTGGAGAGACCGCGGAGTCTATTTATATTTACGTCTATGGGTTGGACAGGACAATTCGTTATGCAGACCGGATGAGTCATTCCTGAATCCTTGGGAAGTGGGAAGGAGGGTAATTACCCCACTTTTCGTCAGGTGAAAGTGCAGATGTAAATAAATAAATGAATTAGCTTACATAAAATAATTCATTGAACATAGAATTAATTACAGCGAAATGACTTATACAGGAAAGCAATTATATGGAAAAATGTTTAATAAAGGAAAACACGTTTACATTTGTAAATTCAAAGTCTTTGTAGTGAATTTGATAATGTAACAATTCAGAAATAATATGATTGAACTAATTTGGTTCTTGATCTAATGTAGTAACATTATCCCAATCTATCTAATAATCTTTACCTAGTTTTCTTAAAAGATCGTTTGAAATACTGTTTCAACATAACAGTAGACGAGAACATTGGCAATATTTTAAGAGCTGGAGCTTTTAAAATCTCAGGAAAGCGATTGCAGTTCAGTGAGCGCAGAGTTCTCCTACATACCACCAAAAATAGGCGAGAATTTGAGATTCATGTTAAAAATAGAGGTTTTGAAACTCTTAAAATACTAACCGTTTTAAAGGTTACTCTTCTTATAAAAGACCCCTTCTTAATTTTCTCCTCGGGTCTATCGAACTTCTAATCCACCCCCGGTGGGAACTATACAGTATTTCCTGAGAAAGTATTGAAGGGTGTCTATCACATTTTATTAGTTCTATTGGGCACTTAGGGACTAATAGAATTAATTTAATTGAATTTGTTCACACAGTGGAAACCGTGAACGTATGCGTTTCAACGTCACTAAACAGGTTTTGTGATTGACTTGTTTGGGAAGTTTCAAGAAATAAGAACAATTACCATTGATATGTGACAAAAGTGTATTACAAATTTTGTAATAAAAATTTTATATAAATAAATTTGAGAACAAATACATACGTACGCCACGAGCTTACGCCGAATTGCCGGCACCCAACACAACAAGTGACTACTGCTCAAGTTGACGAATTAGGGTATAAACACGGGATTTGTACAACGAAGTATGTTCACATGATATTACGACATGTTCTCATGATGACGGAAGTATTATTTTAGTCACTCTCTTTGGGTAACTATGTCAGCTGTTATACTCGTCAGTATTTCACCCATATCCATGTTTAACAATGAAAAATGCGATTGTCAATATACTACATCATCAATTAAATAATACTACTCCACTTAGATTAAAACGATGGCGAACATTATATTGTCAATTTTTGCAGTTGTTATTAGCACCATAATTGTACATTGACACATTTAAGGTAATTGGAAAGATATTTTATTAAAATAAAAGAAACCTAACAAAAGAGGATTGTAAAATAGACTATACAATCGTTTACAGGTCAAGACCTCCTGAAGCAAAATGAAAAATATTTTTTAATTTACTGTTAGTCGTCTACTGCTTCAATACAAGGAAACGAATCGATGTAAACTCTAATTACCTCCTTAAGATCGGAAAAGGAAAAAATACCACCGAAGTATAGGTTGTTATTTTGTACCGAAGTGTAGGGATTTGACTCGTTTCTAATATTTCATGAATTCCCAACGTGAAGCCACAATGGATCGTATCCCGCAAATAAAATTTTATTTTTGGAATACATTTTTGTTATCTGTAAAACTTTGATGTGTCTGGTATTAATTGGCGCAATTTTACACATTTTTCTCGATTAATGAAAAAAACTTGCGTGCATTCGAGTGTTTTAACATTTCCATCCATATGTTTGTGTAATCAATTAAGGAAAATGTAATGTAATGATGTAGACACGTGAAATCCAGATCGTAGAGGGCACGATGCATCCATATGATGTGTTTTGATGCAGGCGGTGCGTGAACGTCGTCTGGCGCGCCATCGTGCCAAACGGTTGCGCCGCGCCATTGAGCGCATGGCGCAGGGTGACCGCGTCGAGCTCTACGATCTGTCGTTCGAAGAGAAAACACAGGTGCTCTAAAATTCTTGTATTTTTTATATATTTAAAGAAATAAATTATAAATTTATATATTTTATTCGTCCATGAAAGGTCGTAAGTTCTTAATTATGTATTTAATTAGAGTGTATAGTGGACGTTAATAGTAGTTGAATTGAAGTCAGATAACGGCTCCAAATTAATGGATATCCATATTACAGGTGGCCGTGGCCGGGTTCGTAGCCGTGTTGCTGGCCGCGCCGCTGTTGGCGTTGTTACCTCGCGCAGTGCGTGTCACTCTGCTGCCGGCAGGAGCGCTGCTAGCTCTTGCCTTGATGTTGCTGGCGGAGATCCGCAGTGGAACAGAGCAGCCGACTCAGACTTCGCCGCCGCCGCCTGCGCCTCCAATAATCACCGCCTCTGCCCCCACCCCCACCCCCGCCACAGCCGCTCCACTCCGACGCCCTGCTCGAGCTGCTATCGGTCCACCATACGCCATAGGAGGTGCGCAAAATATATGATTTTGGTTTTACAATACTTCCGCGAGGAAGCCATTCAGTCTAGAAACATATTTTTCTTTAACGTGAGGAGGCTTGTACTTATCCTATCATTAAAAAAACGTTTTGAATTTTGATACTTTTAAACAAAAAAATAGACACATTGTACGATAAATAGAAATATTCTTATTTTTTACAAATATTTTTCTCCGCGAACATCGTAAGATCTTTTTAGACCTTTCATGTGCACAGTTTTTAAATGTTTGAACTGTTCTATTAACATTTACTTTCGCTTTAGATACGTAATCTGCCCCATCGATTTTGATGCAGGAAGTCGGCCCAAGAACGTGAATGGTGACGCGTCGATGACTGAAATACGCACACGAGCGTCTCCGCTGTCCAACGGATCCAACGGATTGAAAATAAGTCTTACATCGCACGTCTCTGACAACCAAACCGACGGGGAAACTGAAGACCCTTATGGAACACTTCTCTCTCTACAGGAATCTGATATCTCATTGGGAATCTCTGGTTCAACTTACGATATCACCCTAAAAGGTACTGTCACAGACAAATCTAAATCCGCTACTCAGGTTGGCGACTCTACCTATGACTTTCGATCATCAAACCTACTCGACGAAGCACAGATCCCAACTTGGATATCCGAGGTTTCGCAAGGCATATCTCCTCTAAAAGGAGCTGATAACCCATTTTCAAACGAAAAACCCTGCGACGATTCCCAAAATTCACCGGCGAGTTTGGGAGATAATGCAATGACATCTTGCAAATCCGCGTTTCTATCATCAGATCCCATGATCTCAGCGTGTAGAATTTCAAGACCCCCGAACGGAGTACTGTCTCCTGAGTGTGGAGACCCAGATATATTTGCAGGAGGGCTGACAGTGGAACCTCGGGTTTCTGCACGAGCTTTTGGAAGTCTTCGGATTCAAGAGTCTTCTCCTGCAGCTCTCAGCGGTGGAGCGACGACTTTTCTAGCTGCTTTCTCGGACGGAGCTACGAAGGATTGACTTCCGGAACTACGGTTTCTGCTTTTATTGAAGATATTCCTATCTGATAAAGGAGTTTTATTTTGTATAAATAACTGTTTTATTTTTAGTAAAAGAGATGAAATATGGAAAGAAATTTGGTTTTCTATTTTATTGTTCGTAGAGGATCTATGAGCCTTGAAATATACGATCACATTACTGTAAGGTATCGAGATCTCATGGGGACGAGTAACGTTTTAATTACTATTGGAATAATTACTTCTTGCTTTAATGTACCTATTGATATCTACTAAAAATTTTGTACATGCATGTTGGTAGTTTAGTGGTTGGAAGAATGATCACATTTCCTACGAGTAATTTTATAGAAGAGAAAGTTTCTCTTTAGATCATAACTAATAGACATAAAAACATACATTAAACCCCATTTCTTTACTGAAACAGAAGTGGGTTCATAAAAGCAGTCGGATGTCAAAATTGTGAGTTCTTTGTCATTATAATTTGTATAGTGGGTTACACACCGAGGTAGCAAGTGAATCCCTTTCACATTTTGATTGACGGGAAATTGGGAAGATAAATTTTTCAAAATGCAGTTGAGATAAGTTCATAATTATTNAATCTGAAGATAAATTCAAAAAAAAAAAAAAAAAAAAAAGTACAAATATCAAGATCACAGGTGTATTGAAGAAGAAAAAATTCTGTGAAAGAAATATCCGTACCTGAACCCCTAATCTCCTAGGAGTGTGGAGAACGTAAAAAGAGGAAGAACTCAAATGATGTCGCAGAAAGCGAATGTGGGCACCATTCTGTAGAAGTGTGAGAGCGGTACCGGAACCGAAGCTTCAAGAAGTCGGTGGGCTACTTGTGGGTAGCTAGCTGCTCCTATGTCCCATGATTTTAATAACAGATTTATAAAACGAACAAATACAAGGAAAATCTCGTTCACGAATGTAGTCCTCTTATTTCGGATACTATTAAAACGAATTATTATTGTCTACCATGAACAAATACTTAAGGGAGATATGAAATGAATAGAAAATTTGAGACACAAGTTTCGGAGATTGTTATAATTTCAAATGTGTTATTTGATTCCTTCAGTTCAGGCATGAGATTACAGAATAATAAGGAGGGTCAGCTCAATCAATATCCTCTGAACTACGAGGCAAGTATGTTTCCAGGTATGGACTCATTTTTCGTGCTTGGGTTTGTATTCGAGTTTCACTGTATGTAGGAGTTGAGAACAATGTGACATAGCCATACGAACCGAAAAACTCGTTGCTCGGCCGGGTTTAGGCCTTCAGAGGAGTTCGAGATGATTTGAAGATTAAATAACCTACAACTGCAGTACTATTGGCGACGAATACGAACGAGTATGTGTCAAAGCCAGATGGGTTCCAAGGAGCAAAAACATGAAGAATTTCAAGCAATGTGGAGTTCGTCTTCTGAGCAAACAAGTGAGTTTATTTGGTTTTGCGTGGTATTGACACAGTCAAGCATTTTCGCACATAAATTCAATGAGTAAGGTAATCAAATTTAATGTTAAATGAACTCATAAAATTGTGGCATGTTCCCCATATACATGGAGGAAGATGCATCACTACAATAAATAAGAAAAATAAAACAAACGTTGGAACATTACCTTTGAATCTATATAAATAAAAATTAAATGAAGTTCGTTGGAAAGCGCATCACTTGAGAACTACTGGACCGATTTGGCAATTTTTGTAAAAATAATAATTCATAATTGTTAGAATAAGGTTTCTAGGGAAGGAAAAGTTGAAAAAGTAGCCCGGAAAATTGGAAAATTCGGGGAAAACTGAAAGTGTTTTTTCTGTGGGACTTTTGTATGAACTCAAGACCATAACTTACGATTCAAACGATGGATATGCGTAATTCTTTTTTTGTTATGTTAGTTATGGTCCTGGAAACGTTTTCAGGAAAAGAAAATTGGGACAATTAAAAGGAAAGTCGGAAAATTCGGACAAACGGTAAAAATAATTTTTGTATGCACTCTTGATCATAACTGACGATAGGAACGACATATTTGACTAATTGTTTTTGAATATTCTTTATAGTCAGAATAAAGTTGTTTGACATACAAACAAATCTATAAAGTGAATTCCGTAAATTGTGTCATAATTAATTTGCTAAAACTAATGATGGCACAGGTTTGAATGTTAACCTGCACAACATTTCAGTCAGAGCATATGATCCGTATTGCAATCTTCGTGCAACCGTTTCTTGCGTTTTTTTTAAGTCACACTTGAGGCCTTTTTGTCGTAAAAGTATTCTTTACAAACATTCAAAAATACAATACAGAAATACAATAGTACAAGATCTGTCGCCTCTCGTACTCGGAGGAATTTCTTCATTTGTGGAAGACGAATTCACATGTCTCTTTTTCTTCTATTGTTTCGAAGATATCTTTTTATTTCTTTTGCTTTAACCCGCCTTTTCTCGCATTTCTCTGTCGATTTAGCTAATAGTTTGTCATGATGACTATTATATAATTAACATTAATTGCATTTATAGTTTACACTACAATATATAATAGAAAAAAAACAAAATTTTATGTTCATTTAGTTTATTTTCTGAACCATGTTGCGTCTTCCCCCAGGTGCAGGGGGAAGATGTCTCACACGCTTATTCCCTTATTGTTGCCAGGTTATGGCCACTTCTGCTCACCTTTTGTATGAAACAGAATGCGTAACTCACAAACGAATGCGCAGACGAAATTATATTGCTGATATCTTATTTAAAATAAAACATTCGTCTGTAAACTTTAAATATGAGCAACGGTAAATTCACAATTCATGTGCTCACTGAGACAAGACTTCTCACACAAGTCGGTCAGTATTGTCATCTGTCCACACATAAATGAACTAGTAACTAACTTGCGTCTTTTCCCGAACTACCTATATACTGACAAAAAAGGCCGTATTGTATTCAGTAACTTTGAGAGAGACACATACCTTTCCGGGACACAATAGTTACAGATACAATTATTTTTAGATGTAGTTTAATATCAAACACGAAGGAATGATTGAATATGATATGAAACGTGAATGAGATATAAGAGCCTTGCCCATCCCCATTGTACGAGAGTTCAGGGGTTCTGCATTTTAACTACAACTCTACCTTAGAGCTAATTGCTATTAATTATATGCGAAAGATCGGTAAAACCTTCGAAATAGTCAATTATTCTCCCTTCTCAAGGAAATGATTAGGGATATAACGTCAAGCCCGATTTACACGTCCATGCCACGTACTGTTTCGTGTGATACACACCAGATTGTATGGAAATTTTCAAGTATGATCTACTTTTCAGTACGACTCTTACAAATTGACTAGCGCACTCTTGGGGGCATCTCTGCGTACTAGTTGCGGCGTCTGTGTTCTCCCAAGTCGGCTGCGGGATTACAATAGTGTGCGTAGTTAACCAATAAATAAACTTTATTGTCAAAAAAGCAGTTGCAAACTGCGTATGACCACGTGGGGGGCAATAAACTAAGTTACTCTTCGGAGACAAGCAAAGGGACCATCCCATCAATTCCGATCAAAGGTCCAGTTTTTTTTTCTTGTTGCGTTCTTTTTCCTTTTTTTTCTGTTGTGGTGTTTCCTGGTGAGTTGAACTTGGGAAGTCAATCATAGTGAACAAAACAGAGTACTTAAAGTCTGTTTACACATAATCAATAAAGTCTGTTTACACATTCAGAGAATTGGTAGCCCGGTTGAGGTTAGTTGTTTGTTGCGCTCCCGTGGCGTTGAGAGAACTCATAACATCACCATCAATTTCTCGTCCTGTAAAATTCTTATTTCGGAGCGTCAATTTTTAAGCGTGACGTCATTCACTTCACATACATTTCTTGTACTGCAATTTCTTGTACATTTGTTGTATCCTCTAAATTTATCAAATACAGAGTGATGACCAATGACTGGTGACCAAATTCTTTTTTATTATAGTATGAAGGAAATTTTTATTTGGTCCTCAGCGCACTTTCAGAGAAAAGAAACAAACACTATTTTTAAAGAACTCCAAAATCGCGATGTGAAGTTTTTGGAGGGTTGCACTCTGCATGAGAGATATGTTCATCTATATTTGTTAATTGCATGTGCAGGTTATATACGTATATTCGTAGAAGGAACTAAAGCCCCAAGGAAAAAAAGGAACTAGTTGGAGAGAATAAGGAGCCATGATGATTCTGAATTTGTATTCGAAATAACTGTGAAAATGTAGGGTTAAAATACAATTTCAATATTCACGCTTTATTGCCTGTGGCATGCACACCTCCATGTTCATATTTACCGCGGTTACGGCCACCATCGGGGCAGCTCGGGCCGCACCGGCAAGCGTCGCGCCAAGCGCGCAAACGGAACGGGCAAAAGAGGAGCCTCTTTTGTCCCCACCACGCTACCGGCGCGGTAGCGCGCCGCGCAGGGCCACCGCCACCGCTGCCTCGGCTGGCGGGAAAAAACTCCGCCATCGCCGCCTCCCAGGCGGCAGGTATATATAGGGCAGCCGCGCAGCCCTAAAGCGAAGAGGATCAGGAGCGAGCCAGAAGAAGTATACTACTCTCCGCCGTCTACTAGCTTTACACGCCTACGCTGCCCACTTCGCTCTCTACCAGGACATCTCTTCGGATCTACGGAACAACACCACGCACGGAACCTCTGGATAACGACCACCCGCATTCAACCACGGATCCTTCCTCTTGGATTGTTGAATAACGGGACGCTGGAACCTTTTGACGACGACTCCGCTACGATTTTGGTACCTTGTAACTACACGGACTTAG
>NNCF01131286.1:33570-66914 GCA_002313205.1 Laupala kohalensis | reverse complement strand
TACTTAGAATTCGTCTTTAGGATTCGTTGTGTGCGAAATTCGGCTTGCAGCGTTTCAGAGCGAGTACAGCGAAGTGAACTTGGCTAGGTTCAGCGAGGTAATGCTTGTTAGGTTGCCAAGGTCTTGGCTCTTGCGCGGCGACATCTGACGATCTGGGCCCATATCAGACCTGATACGCCCTTCAAGGGGCAGGTTTTGTGGATGCCGCTATGGAATATTTATTTGTTTACGATGTCCACGTATTTACGGTACAGTGCATTGCATAGAATCTATAGTGGACCGTATGTTTGTTTGTGATTCCTTGCATGGAGTCTGTTGGCCTTGGAATCTGCTGGCCATGGAATTCGATGTCATGACTCGAGATTCTCGTGTATGGAAGGCCATGCCGTTGAAGTTTGGTAAATAAACACGCATGGCGGGTGCCTTACAATTTGTGTCGAATACGTGTTTACTCGATGCATAGGAAACGGTGTTCCTGTATCAACTATTTTGATGCGTGCGAGCATAGTCGATAGGCGTGGGCGTAATCGGGGGAATAGTTGCATGAAGAAGACGATGCGGGTGTGCATGCTTCGCCTAGTATGTGGGAACTTCCCACATATATCTAAGATATAAAATTCCTTTTGGTGCTCGAAGTTCCTCTGAAGTTCCCCATATTATTTCGTGTAACGCTACCTCGGCTTTCTCGTCGTTTATTCCGATTTCCCATTTGATGTTATTGGGATTATTTTCTGTTTTTTTTCATCATCGATGTATATAGAAAGTATTGTAATAGAGAAAATTCTTGACGCGAGATTTTAACGGAAATATCTGGTTTAATGTCTTCCACACTGAAAAAGAGGTTTTAAATTTCCGTCTATCCTCCATTTCTCTGTACGTCCATTTCTCTGTGTGCACAGATTCTGACTTAGGCTTCGTTCATATTTCGTCAATCTCGTTCATATTTCAAATCGAAACGATGCATGTGCTCTAGAATATTTATCTTAAACTTACGCATACTTCGTATGTATGTCATTACACATTTAAAAAATTTCTCCAAAATATTCCTTAAACACCGCTTAAAATTCTTGTAGTTTCCAATAGCCTTAAATTTGGAGCAAACTATTTTTTTTGTGTGTGTTGTTTGACGTAATCTTTCAATAATATTCTTTTATAATGGAAATTAACATTTTACCTAGAGACTTTTGCAGATTTACTATGCATAATAGTGTGCTATAGTATTCTTTTTAAATTTTATCGAAAGAGGATTTTTTAAACCTAGAAATACATGTATATACATGTCATTTAATTTCTAAACAGAATTCTAGAAACATTTCCCAACAATTGTTGCATGTCCGTTGTCTCAACTGTAACCTAGGAAATATATTTGGATACTTTATGAACTAAATTGAATACTGCAATCATTTGAGGACTCTTACGCCAAAGAACACCTGAAAATATTATTTTCATTCCCCAGTTAAAGAAGATACAATTCTTGGAATGGTACGTGCTCGTACATTCACTTCAATGTCTAAACGCCCGAATGATAGTGAGAGTTCAACCTACGTTCTACTACTATTCTTCAAATCCAAACATTTTTAGTTAGGAAATATACGCCTTACTATCTCTGGAAAACAAAAAATAATTTGGAGACGGACACGAAATTAAATTACAAGTACAATTAGCATGCAGAGTGGTTTTCTGAATGAAAGGTTTTGACAATTCAATTGTAATGAAGTGTTTTTAAACCCATAAATATGCCAAAATTAAATTGTAAGTTTAAATCGGCTATCTCGTAAACTTATGATGGGATTTGACCGAGACTTGGTACTTAGGGGGCTTTTAATATCAGGAATCGAATGGCATAAGTGTCAGACTTGTGAAAATTCGATTTACAAAATTATTACACGGGCAATAATTGTAAGGTTAAACCGGCTTTCCTCTGAACGAAACACCGTTCCTTCCCTTATTTCTGTGATACATCCGCTCGGCGCACTTCTAAGGGTCATGACATTTGGTTGTTCTGTTTAATGTTTTACGCTGAAGCAAGCACAACACTCGCTGCCGATGGGTATGAAATGATAAATAACCCATATTCCAGAAGCGCGGTCCGAGACACCTGGATAGTCATCGGTATTATAAGTCATAATAATTCATCGGTAAAATGAGAATTTTTTAAATTAAAATTTTACTTGAAAATATTCTTATATTGACTAAATGCGAGCGAGCCTAGTCTCATAATGCTACATATAAAAAAAATCAACAAATATATAAATAATTTTAACATAAATTTCATTAAATTACCAAATTGAATTAACTTATCAAATTAGTTATGTCTATTAATTCATTTATTAAAAAATATTTTTATAATGAATACATCCGAGCGTTGCTCAGTTCCCTGTTCATTATTATCTACGATCAACAGCTTATTACTCACATACATACTCGTAGTTTTCTCTTTTTCGTACTTTGTCTCCGTGTCACATGTATTCGATGAATGGTCGCAGGTGGAAGAGGCCCTGGTGGAAGTGCCGGCTTTGGCCGCTGGAGCCGCCAAGGCGTTCTTCGCGGCTACGACAGCGCGTTCCCCAGCGGCTGCGTTGCTGGGCGCTTCAGTCACGGGAATGCTGGCTGCGTATTGGGTGCTGGAACTGGCGCACGCGCTGCTATGGCCAGCGTGCTTCGCGCTCATCGGCTTGGTAAGTCTGAAGGGCCACGATAAATATTTCAGATAGTAAGATGTAGGTTTCCAACTTTTAAGGACTTGAGGGTCAAATTCGAAACTTTGGTTATGATCGAGGATCACATATTCATAATAGGCTGATCGTCATAAAATTCTGCAGGTAGAAGAGAGAAACAAGAATGATATAATATTCATAGTAGATTTTAACAAAGTTCTAACCATGTTATTGCTTAAAAATCAATTTTACAATTATGGAATGGAGTGAAATTATAAGTAAACTATTATATTCCAAGTAAAAATTACTTTGGATGAATATAAAATAAAGAAAGTTTATTTGAATTGACATAAAAATGGCAAAAAAATAAAATAAAATACCTGAAGGACTGATTGTGAATTAACAATGAATTGGAGAGATCCTTATCCATCTCAACAGCACTGAAAAGTATGGTTTCGAATGTAATATCGGATTTTTCCATTATTTTCACATGTTACCCTCTTGCCACCCCGTCCGTAGGGTTGACAAGGATGTCTTAACCCCACAGTGCTTGGAGTAAGATAGTCAGTCATCTATGTATCAAGTTTGTTTGAAATTTCTTCTGACACTCCAGAGTTATGGAGGGATGCATATGTAAAACATTCGAACCCCCATTTCATCCTGTCTGGAAACACTGCCATGGAACTCTATCCAATTTAGTTCCGTACGTCAGTCTCTGATGTCGTGTCAAAATAAAGCTTATGTCCTATTTCCTACACTGAGGAATACGTCTATGAAAGTTTCAGTTTTTTTTTCTTTTTTAATGATAGATAATAAGGGAGTAAATATTCTCATGTACATTCATTTCACACCAGAACTATGTAAGCACCAACATAAATATTTTTTTTTCATATCTGAGTTGTGTGGGTCATCGTAAGTTGAATGACAATGGTAGGCGGAGTTGAGAGGCTCTATGGAATAATGTAGTGGTAGTGCGCCAGCGCGTATAGGTCCCTGGTTTCCGGTCGCGTCTCCCATTTTCATTAGTAAATGAATCTTTTCTATTTGTCAATTGAGAAAAAAGTACAATATTACGCGAATTTAATCGCGGTTGCTCAGCTAATAAACGCATAATGGTAGTTTCATAGTCCCTTCGATGCATTAGATGGTATTCGCACCTGGTTTCGCGCGCTGGTTGCTGCTGGAAGCGGTCCCGGCCGCTTCACAGCGCTTGTGTCGCGCGGTGAGCGCGTGTCGCTTGGCAGCCGAAGCGGCGGCGGCGGAGATGGCGGAAGAGACGGAAGGAGAGCTATTGGCGGCGGCAGCGGCGGCGACGGCGGGTGGCAAGGCTGCCGCTCTTTCACTCGAGGTGCGACAAGTACCGTTCTATCATAGTTTGGTTTTAGGGAGAGTCCTTAAGAAAAGAGAAACACCAGCGACGAAAAGAATGCGGAATCGCTCAAAACTGCCGAAAATGCTACCACGGGGTGTATATCACGCGAATAACAACGCTATCCATATGGCGACGCAGGTACCCAGATGGTCGCTCTTCCCCTTCTCGAGTCTACTGAAAAGAAGTCGGAACTGCGAAATGGTATAAATAATTGTGCGTGGCGATTTTCGGCGAAATTACTCGCTCTGAGGCCTCGACGTCGCTGGCAGTTCCCCGCTCTCTGAACTCTGGACACAAACTGCAAATTGACCCGATACATCTATTAGATGGCATTATCAAATAACCGTCACATTTTTTGGACTCATTATCAAAATAAACAATAAATATTAAATCTCAATGTTTCGCATTCACCTCTCGCGATGTCAAACCGTGGTGCATGCTGTGTTGCGCTGAATGTTTATTCCTAACTTAGAAAGGTGTTCCTTGGGTGACCTTCAACTTGCGGATATTCGCCGTCGCTTACCCAATTCAAATGTCCCACATCGGCGCCCGCGCTTCTATGAAGTGTCAGATTTGTTTGAGTGTCTCTGCTTAAACTTTTAGTTTAGTTGATACGACCAGGGAGTTATGAGGTTTAAATTTGTAGTGTTTATTTGAACAATGAGTGAAATACGTGCGAAAATAATTTACATTGATAATTATTTGCATCTGGGCGGGGAGTTTGAAAAACATGCCCGGCACATCAGCCTGGACTGTGAGGCCTTGGTAGCAAGAAGGTTCTGAAGAGACTCTTTGCCAGAACAAATAATCGATACTGAGATTGGTAGGAAGAATCTTTTCCTAGATAGATATAGGCCGCCGTCTTTCGGGGAGGGAATGGGTTTTTCTTTATAGCTTATGTGTATAGGCCAGTTTGAGACTGTCTCAAGCCCCTGTCCCAAACTTAAATGAAATAAACATTTGCTAACCAGAAGTATAATTGTAGAGATCAAGTAACACGTAAAATTCGTAGGCGTGGGAAATAACCCACTTGATTCACATTTGCTAACCAAGTGTATAATTATGTGGAGCGTAAAAATGTGAAAAAAAAATGGATACGTTGAGATTTCCCGACACTGCCACAGGACTTTCCGTCATCCCCAGACTAAACTGAGTTCCATGATCGCGTAGGGTGAATCGACGACGACGGTGGCGGGGGCAGGTGCAGCTGCACCGAGGGGCGATGCGCCGACCTTGCTGCTGCCAGTGAATTCGTTCGCGGTGCTCGCGGACGCCATTCCTCTGGGCGACGCGTGCGTGTCGGCGCCCGCCACCTCGTGTCAGGAGCGTGACCCAGCGCCCGGCCTCTCAGGTGCGTGTTTCGGCTGCGGCTGGATTCCCTCCCTCCATTTGCGTCCGGACCGACTATTCCTGCAAGATATTAATGTTGCGAGGAAGGACTTTTGTTCATCGCTGGACAGAGATGATACAGGGGAGTTCTTGCGCGGGATGGGAGGAGGGAGATCGTGGGAGAAAAACGGTGAGGTTGTTCCTTTAGGTTTCAAGGAAGTCGGGAGAAAGAAGGGATTCGGGGCTCGCCGTTCCGCAGTCTGACAAAAAGAAGAAGGGTAAGGGGCAGAGAATGAGTAGACGTGGTGAGTTGTATGTAATCCCGTGGGAGATGAAGCGTCAGAGGTGGCTGCTGGACATGTTGAAATCGCTGCTCGTACCATGGTCAGATACTCATTCAGGGGAGGAGGGAACACCATCCTATTTACTCTTACGAATAATCAGTAGAGCGGGGTGGCGAAGTGGCCAGAGTACTCTCGAAGACGCCTGACGACTCGAGTCTGAGCACCGAATGTTGTTTTTGGGATACACTCTGTCCATTCAACGCTCTTCTGACCTAATTTTCCACTATCTACGTAAAACTCTGGTCAGCCAGGCCTACAGTTGAGGTGCGTCACGACATTACGTTCGATTGTTGGGGTTATGTTTCAAACAAAATTATTCCACCATCTCTAGTTTAAATTTAAATTTCAACAAGACACTAACTTTGTCTGATCTAACATTCTTTTTTCCAAATTCAAAATATGTATTTTGTGTGGTAACTTTTCATTTTTATTCGAATATCCAAGTACTCGGAGTTCAGGATTCCGGTAACCTAACCTACCCCTAATAAATAGTGTTTTACGATACCGCAGATGAATTGAGAATTGGGAATCCCGCTATAATAATCAAACATTTGTCGCCGGTTTACCACTAAAAGGGGTGGAGGAGTCGCAATATAAATAAAACTTGTCACAAACCTGACGTGATTCACTGGTATTTTATTGCGAGTAGTTCGTACTATCGGGGAGACAAAATATTGTAATTCAACCATCTGTCGTAGATGATGAACTCGTCATATTATTACCACGACCGACTTGACCAATGATCATACTAATGATCAGGGACCGGATTTTCATGACCTAAAAGTATCTAAAAAATTATCAATAAAATGATCTAAAAACCTGTAAAATGATCTAAAAAATGACTTTAATTTTTTTTCTTTATTTCGGAGTATTAAAGTACAGCACAATACTTGCTTCTGTAACGTTAGAACTGAAATAAAAAATTATTAATTTAAATCCGCAAATTTGTAAGGTCTAGGAAGATGAACGAATAAAAATATCGACCTTATTAATAATTATTGCAGTAGATAACCAGAAGCATGCGCAGGTTCTCGAAAGTTAGGGAACGCCTGTTGTCGTAAAGCACATTTTTGTACTGTCAGAAACTCCTTTCCACTTCTCTGATACAACAGGAGCATACTTGAAATACGCTAAATCAGTAGCAGTGAGACCTTCATGAATGCACGAAGTATCAAATGTTTCACCTGTTAGCACTTGAGAAATGCGACACAAAGTTTTGTATCCAGAGTTTTTATCAACATTTTCCACTTTCTTCGATACCCTTCTTCCAACTTCTCCCCCTACACCTTTCAAATCACATGCAATTTTGTTAGAGAACTTTCCAGACTTGCAACACGTGTGATTCCTTGTGTTAAGCAACTGAAATTTGCCTTTATGAAGACTAGCTGTCCTTCAATTTGACTGTTTGAAAATAGTGGTTTTGCTGTATCAATTGCAGTAGCATCATCTGGAAATGATGGCAATAATTTATTGCTGAATCTATCCAGGTGCCCCATCGGGTGATGATAGGTTCCGGTGGGAGTGGAATACCGGGAGCCATGGACTTGAAGAGCAGTTTACGAGAGGGAGCCTTGACAAAACTTTTCTTCGTCTTTGACACTAGGCATTTGACTTATGAAAAATGTGCTCTAACTTCCTCAGCCATCCTATGCATAGCGTGTGCTAAGCAAGTAGTGTGCTCCATTTTCGGGTAAAAAGCTTGTATTGACTTTCCTGCTTTCGCAATAAAGGGCGTTGCGTCAGAGACAGAAAGCAAGACGTCATCATTTCTGGTACCCTCAGGCCACAACAAAAACATACATTTTCAAAATCTACAAATTGTGGAGTGATTAACAGTTTCTAATACCTCACTTGTAAGCAGAAACACTTGATCTCCAATATGCCAATGATCATGTTAGTCACGTAACGATTTTCTACATCACTCGTTTCGTCAATAGATATGAAAATCTTCTTTCCATGTACTTTTCCCCGTATCTTGTTAATGATGTTGTCGTAACATTGTGACAGGTAGTTCTTCCCAAGAGTTGATTCGTCTGGAATAGAACGTCCGAAATTTAGTTCCAGAAAACTCTTCAATGTTACAACTCTTCAACTTGTTTTCAGAAACTAAAGGTTTACAAAAGTCTCTGTAAAAATCTGATGATTTATTCTCCTTAATGGATACACTTTGTTTCAGTAAAAGTTGTGTGAATTTCTTCTTACTTGGGAGTTCCTCTGCCCGTATATGCTTATCGCGACCCACATGTTGCTGAACAGAGAATTTTCTTTCGGCTGATATATTTGTTTCGCACATCTTACAAAATAACACTTCACCAGCCGTAGAGAAAACATCTCCAAATTCAGATAGAATTTGTCTTAAATGACAAGATTTAGATGGATTTATTTTAGGCGTGACTGAATGAAACTACGAACACTGAACTAATCTCCAAACATTCCTCGTAGAAAATCTGTACATAACTAAATCTGTGATAATGAAAATAACGGATCAAACGCTTGATTTTCAACTTGCATATTATCGAGGGGTCTTTTTTGATACCACAGGCACAGTGGAAATAGGAGAATTGTTTGCTGCGACAACAGTATGTAGGGTATATGTAAGAAACTCACTCTCAACACGTACATTGTCGATCACTGATCAAATATCCAATTATTCCTTTTGTAAAACAATTAAATAATTTTAGTTAATCTAATCTCTTGCATATAAGAAAGAAAGGTAACAGAAATAGAAGTAAAACGCAAAAAATGACGAAAAAATGACGTAATAATTGAAAAAATGACCTAAAACTTGGAAAGCAGAAAATATGACGAAAAAATGCCCAATAAAATTAATACTTTTATAACCAGAGATTTGCGCTCAGGATTTTAATACTTAAGAGTGATGCATGTTGCATAAGGAAAAGAAGATGACTTGTCATCAAAATCCGGGCGCTGCTAATGATTATCGTATGTATACCTCTCAATATCAGTTATGAACTCCTTTACAAATTTACAAGAGAGTTTAATGACATAAATAAATCCATATTCGTAAATTATTTGCGTGAAGAAACATGGAAAGATGTTTACAATTGCAAAAACACCGACGACAAATTCAATGTATTTATCTCAACATTCCTAAAACATTACAACTCTAGTTTTCCCATAAAACGCAAGTTAATTAACACAAAAAAATACAATATATGGATCACCCTAGGGATAAGAATTTCTTCAAAAAACAAACGCCGTTTATATTATCTTTCAAAACGCTATAACCAGCCACCCGAATTCCATAATTATTTTCGTAAATATAAGACTATTCTCCGAAAAGTAGTCTATGCAGCTAAAGTTATGGAAAACGACAGGCATATACTAAAATCGAACAACCGGATGAAAGCCATGTGGAATATTGTTAACAATTACACGTCAACTTCTGAAAATCGCGAAGAAAATGTTTCTTTACTAAACGATGGCAAGATCGTGTCAAATCCTCAGGACATCGCAAGTTTGTTTAATTCTCACTTCTCAGAAGTTGGTAAAATAACGAACTCAATATATCCAAATCAATGTCCTCCAATTATTACCACCCACATACCCAATTCTATGTTCACTTCCGAAACTAACGCCAGTGAAGTCATGGGAATCATCAGCTCCTTAAAAAACAAATTTTCACGAGGCATAGATGATATACCTGAGTTTATTGTTAAATCTTCGTCCCACGCTATATTAAATCCACTCGTAAATATTTTTAATAGTTCTTTATCGGAAGGGGTGTTTCCCAATATATTTAAGAGAGCTAAAGTGAAACCTTTACACAAGAAAGGAAACAAACTTAATATTGGAAATTACCGACCAATATCTCTACTACCCACTTTCTCAAAAATCCTAGAAAAATTGTTCTATAAGCGTCTTCTAGATTTTTTATCAAAATATAACATTCTCTCTGACGATCAACACGGTTTTAGGAAATCCTTTTCCACTACAAGCGCCATATTTTCCTTCTTAAACGATGTTACCACATCTCTAGACAGTGGAGAAAATCCTCAGGGTGTTTTTCTTGACTTATCCAAAGCATTCGATGTCATCGATCACGGAATTCTCCTTACCAAATTGCATTCTTTAGGCATTCGTGGACTTCCACATCAATGGCTAACTTCTTATTTAAAAGATAGATATCAACAAGTAGAAATATCCTATACTAAAAATAAAATACTTGAGCGTTGTCTTTCAGAAACAAAGCCACTTACTTGCGGAGTACCCCAAGGATCAATTCTCGGCCCTATACTCTTTTTATTGTATGTGAACGACATGTCATCATCCACATCAGATTGCAAAATGGTTCTTTTTGCTGATGACACTAATTTACTATGTAAACACGCCAATGCTCAAAAAGTTTTGTCTAACCTTTCGACTTGGTTCCATGCAAATCGTCTCATTGTAAACACTGACAAAACAGTGTCTATGTCATTTCACAATAGTATCACAAAATCTTTACCCCAGGTTTCTCTTTCTTTAAACGGAACACAATTAAAAACTGTTACAAATACAAAATTCTTAGGTCTCCATATTCAAGACAACCTCAAATGGAATTGTCACATTGACAATCTTAATTCCCAATTAAGCAAATTGTGTTACGCATTCCGAATCTTAGTTAACGCAGTTAGTCCACGTATTTCCCGTTGCGTATATTTTGCAAACGTTTACTCCCATTTACGTTACGGCATTACCTTCTGGGGTAATTCCGGTCAGAGTATTCAAACTTTCAGAATTCAGAAGAGGATAGTTCGGATAATTTGTAAATCTCACCCCCGAAACTCTTGTAAACCTTTATTCAAGGAATTAAATATCTTAACACTTCCCTGCATTTATATTTATGAAACGGTCGTGTTTGTTAAGACCGAATTACTGAAGTGCCACCCTTGCTTTATACGAAACAGTCTCGTTCACGAACACTATACACGCAATAGTAGTAATATTCATCGCCCTAGAGTGTCAACCACTCTTTGCCAAAAGGGACCATACCATTCGGGAATCGTTCTATATAATTCCCTGCCCAAGAATATAAAAGATATTATGAAATTGAATATCTTCAAATCCGCGGTTAAAAACTACCTCCTGCACCAGTGCTTCTACACTGTAAAAGAATTTATTGATTTTAACAAAAGTTAAATTCGTCTTGTGCTTTATCACGCCATTGCTGTAGTACTTTTTAAACAACTTATAACAATTTCAAAAACTATTTTCTTGCATGATTGTGTTGTCTTATGGCTCATATTAATTTAGTTTTATGTGTACTCAACATTGGCACGTTTGTGTACATAAATTCTGTAGCCCCATCCTGGCCCGGGTTTTTCTCCGGTTTTCCTTCGGGTAGAGGCGGATTTATCATACAGGTTCTCTAGGCTTTGTCTAGGGGCGGGTCTATTGTAACAATAAATCGTGAATTTAGTGTTATTTCAATTTTTAAGCACTATACTCAGAATAATCTATAGTTCGATAATAACTTACATGTAATTTTTTGCTTAAAATTACAAACATATTGACATTCTATTAGTATTATAACTCGCAGCTAACTTTTTATCTTATCTAGGAATTTTTGCTGAATTTTTTGAATCCGCCTCTGCCTTAGGGCCCTTGATCGGAATTGATGGGATGGTCCCTTGCTTGCTTCCGGAGAGTAAATTAGTTTTTTTTCCTCCACGTGGTCATACGCAGTTTGTACTGTTTTTTGACAATAAATTTATTTATATTTATTTATTTATTTATTTATAACTCGTGTCGAGTTTTGGATATGTCTGTGGCGTTATTGTGAGAATTTGAACTATTAGACTGTAGAACCACCGTATAATACCATCCATGCCTGATAATCAATGCAAAAACTTGCAGCTCCGCGCATTGGCGCCTTGAAGTGGTGAGTGACTTTCTGTACATATAGTATATTTATTATCTTCTGTACATATAGGACGTGGGTAAATGCCATCTAGTTGAGCTAGCATTGAAGTAAGAAAGACTCGCCGGCATATAGAGACCTGCCTAGGGAATTAGTAAGGTATGTGGCAACTATGATATTAGACTGTTGTAGTAAATCGAAAGTAGTGAAGGTTAGTGTCATCCCTGTATAGCGCCAGAATCAAATTTCCCTCGACCAGGTTTGATTTCCACCCTCTGCCACAAACATCGCCAAATGATGGGAACGACTTTCGAGCGATTTGTTTGTAATATGGGGATTTTCTATACATATGATTGTCTGTAGTTTGATAAAGTAGGTCCTGATTATTATGCCTGTGATAGAGTCCAGGGTTACGTACTTATTTCCAATATTCCTGTATTCCCAGACTTGCTACAGATATCCTATTCAATGACCAACTTCAACAAATTACATTCACATTCATTTAGTCACAAATGAAAATTAGTTTAAAATTATTTGAAATATGGTATAAAGAGTATAGGAATATTGTAGAATGTTGTTGAGCAAGTGATTATCTAATGTGCCTTTTTGTATTACGTGATACAATAATGTAAAAAAATATCATTATAAAAATAATTTAAAATCTAATGACATTAGTTTTTGAGAAGTCGTACATTAAGTAGAATTGATTAGGTTAGTGTATTTTAGCCTTCATGAAAATTCGATTATAGTAGTATACATTGAATCTAAATGTATTCTTTTTCCTAAATAAAATATTTTCTTCACTCGTATTTGTGCTCATGTTGGTAGACCTCGGCTCCTGCAGTCCTACACGAGCCGCCAACCATCACATGAGACGAGGTCATTATCACCAACCAGCTGTCTTCCTCTGATGCGCTGAGAGATCAGTCCTAGTCTGTATTCATTACAACGACTGTCAGATCTCTGCAACGACAATCGACAGTCACCGAGTCTCAAATGTCCCTCGTGTTAGTTGCATTGTTTTATAAGCCATTATTACCCGATCTGGTTCATTTGGAGAATTTATTTAATCATAGCTTCGGTTACCCATCAATTGTCTCTATGCACAAACTTACCATTTTAATAAATTATATGTAATATAATGCCATATTGTGAAAAGTAATAAATTCAATGTCTATTTGCATATACATGTTTCAATTTGTGAAAATTCAATTCAAATCAAAATCTGTAGTCTTATTCAGTGTTTTTTTTCAGGTACGCACTGGTTTGCATATCGATAAAGTTTGAATTGATGTTTCTTATAAGCTTTATGTGGCACAATTATAAAATTATTCAGATCTTCTATTTCTCATCGTCAGATAATAAATTAAATCATTCTGAGAATGAATCGAGTGAATATTTTGTATGCTCGAAACAAAATTTGACACAGCTTGCTGCGATCGAATCTGTAGAAGATAAATGCGTTTTAGTGGCAACTGAACGTAAAGTTGCGAATAAAGTTCATGAGTGGTAAATTAAACATCGTTTGTATGTTGCTCATTGTTTTAATGTTATAAAGCAGCCATCGTCAGTAACGTACACTGAAATATATATACATGAAAATGACAATAATTGAAAAATAACACTGAATCTCACTTCGCCAACCACCTGGTAGAAAACACACACATTCAACATTGAGAAGGATTTTTATATTTTAGAAGTAGAAAATAGATTTTGGCCCCGGATCAAATTAGAAATTTTACATATCCATAGTATTCTAAAAAATCATTTGCCTATTAAATGAATGAAACTAGCCTTCAAATTCCCTCCCTCTCACCCCCCAACTCTCCAGGACATTACACCCTACTCCCAACAGTTAAAACCCTAAGAAATTCTTTCCGCTCTTCTGCCGCCAGTTCCTGGAAAACTCCCACAGCCCCCTCCCCCCTCGCAATCCACCATCACTTTCCATATAATGACCTCCGTTCTACGCACTTGCCAAAACTATTTCCTCAGTAATCAGGTATGTAATTTTGTCGGTTTGCTCACTCTGTATTTCTTTTCCTCNTATATATATATATACATACATACACTAAAATATCCGTTTTGGTGATCCCTGATTCTGAAAAAGTGGTTTTTGGCATAATGTCCGTCCGTCTGCCCGTCTGTGCGCAGCGAATCTGAGTAAATGGATGAATCAATTTCAATCGCATTTCGTATTTACGGTAGAATTTACTTGATGTCGTTACATGCGCTTTTTTTACTTTAAAACAAAGGGTACTTCACATGAAGTTCAAAGTGCTCTTTTTAATGTATCTCAAAAATGACTCCAACGATTTTGCTTCAATTTTCTGTACGTAAAGTACAATTAGTATGCATTACATCCGCATTAGCGGTATTTCACTTGAGTGTTTGGTATAGACGCAGTCAAATAATTTCTGTCTATACGTACACATTACTATACGGTTTCAAGAAGCCTGGGTAATATTAAGCAGTGTAAATGTTCCAATCAGATGTAGAATACACTTTTCGTAAACTGAAATAAAAGTTATAATAATGAAAAATACAAGGGAGAACAGCAAGCGCACTGCAGTTACGAAAAAACACAAATTTCTGTCTACAACGAATTTGCATTTACATAACACTTTTACGATATTTATACGACTGATATATCGCTAATGTTTTGAAATAGTATTCTGTATATGTATTTTACTTTCTAACTTTGAATAGAGTAATAAGTTCATCTAGCGACTTTGAGCACGAATAGAGCACCGGAAGATGGCCAAAATATGGAGGACCATGCCAGAAATGATCCTTTCACTATAGAATTTTCACTCATTCTATGCTGCAGACCGAGAAATGTAGTGTGTGTATATATATATATATATATATATATATATNAGGGGAGGGAACCGAATACTCACTTCTATGGGAGCCACTCACAATGAAAACACAACAATATGGTGTTCGAGCAATGAACAAAACATTTTATTACTCATACTGACTCTCAATACACAATATACACTACACTGGAAAATTATTATAACACTACGCATAACTTCGCCTACTGCGCTTGTAACGTTCCTGTACATGTTACTCACCACTCTGCTTCTTAATTGGAGGTTCCTCTGTTCTTTACCCCCTTCTTACAATTTATCACTTTAATTGTAGCACACGGCCTGCTGACATTTATGTCACAATTTATAGTTCACAAGGCCAAAAATAACAAAACAATTCCCTTCTACACTCTTACACACTACTCAAGCTGTCTGGTGATGTCGGACGAGATGATGATCTGTTCAATTTTGTGTTCATGATTTAGCGACTCGTTCTTCGTACCACATTAATGTTCGTCCCCCTTTTTTTCTTGTCTAAGCGATCTTTTTCATTCCATTCACCTTCTATGTCCGCCACATTTTGGAGNCGATCTTTTTCATTCCAGTCACCTTCTATGTCCGCCACATTTTGGAGTTTCCCGACTCACTTCGCCTTAATTTGCTTTCGTCTTTAGCCACATTTAATATTACTAACTACTCATTGTATGAGTGCGCCTCGCATCTCCTCTGACGGATTACAGTGGCACTTCCTTTCGATTGTCTAAGCTATGACGATACTTGCAAATTGGCTGAAATGACCTTTATTGGCTCATTAACTCCTAAAAATGTTATGTCTTCGCATTGTTCGAATCGCTCACTCGTTTGACCTAATTAGTTGCACTGTACGAGTATTATTGGCTATTTCAATCACCCGTTTTCTGTGACCTCACTCTACAAAAAGGAAATCTCGTAAATTTTTCCCTGGCTGACTCGATAAATAAATTGTTGCAATTTTATCACTGTCTGTCTCAGCAAATAGCGATCGCCAATCTTTACACTGCAATCGAACAACAATGAACTCCCTCAAATTCGTCACTGTCTAACTCAACAAATGAATTGTTGCAAGTTTTTCACCATCTGGTCTCAACAATTAAACTGATGCTAATTTTTCACTGTCTCACGTTCACATAATACACTGTCTCAAAATGTTTTACATCTCAACTGTCACAAATACTCTCTCCCAAAATTTTTCTCATCTCCTCCCACAACTACACACTGCTCAAAGTTTTCTCCTCTCTCTCCTCCACAACTACCCACTGCCGAAAATTTTCTCCTCTCTTCCTCCACAACTATCCACTGCCAAAAATTTTCTCCTCTCACCACTTTGCCGCTGTGCCCTAATTTTTTATAGATAATTTTGTGTCACGTGACGTTCCCCCTCTTCACAGTCCTTGCTTCTGCTGCCAGATCTCGGTTCTTTTTCCTCTCTTAATTTTAATTGGTAGTTTCCGAAAAGATGTATTTTGTATTTTCCTGTTTCCAATCATTCCATTTGACTCCTCCCCCCTTGATATTTCATTGGCTGCACCCCCCTCTCTCTACTTCTAAGATTCTTTCCTCGAGATGAAGGTCTGTCGGCCATTTTGTTATTTTTGTCCCTTCTCTATCTGCGCGGGCGGTATGCTTCTAAAGACCTCGGTTTTATGGTTTTATTGCTAGGCGGCATTCGACATCGTCCCTTTCTAGCTAGCACTTGTTCTGAGCGTCGGCACTTCTTTTTGAACCCAAATTTTATTATATTCTTTTGAATTTTTGCTATCGTGTTATTGCCGAACCCATTGTCGCAAAATTTCACATTTCTAAAGATTCTTGTTGAGACTTGCTTTTAGGATTCATGTCCCCCAAGAGACCTGTGTCGCGAACCTTTTTTGCTTGGACGTTTGCCTCAAAAGTAATATTATTTCCCACGTTGCTTTGGGAAATAATATTCCCTAATATCCCCCCTCTTTCTTGAAAGATTCGTGTTCTGACTAGCAGGCTACTAAAACATGTGTCCTGCTTCCTATTTCTTTTTATCTTTTTCCAAATAAAGGTTTTTATGGCGTTATTCTCCTAAATTTTGCCCCCGTCTTTCTAAAGATTCCTGTTCAAACTTGTGTGTTTCTGAACACATGTCCTGGTTTCTACTTTTGATTTTTCCAAATAATAGTTTTTATTGCGTTATTGTATTCCAAAACTTTCTAGTAAGCTTTTTGATGTAGGCCGCCTTGCCAAGCTTCAGACCACCCAAGTCTCTTTCCGCGAGCTCCTATGTTGACCCATGCTTTTTATTTTAATATTTTGAGAACGCGTGATTTAATTATTAATCAATTCAATCCACGGTCTCAATACCCCCTCCTAACAAAGTTAAATTTTTGATTGTAAATGAACAAAATTTTATTGGCCTCATTTCCCAGTGTAGTTATTATTTTCCAGCCTTTGTGTAGTTAGATCGTAAGCCTATTTTCTTATACTATCTTATCAGTTATTATTATTTACACTAATGTTTTGTCCTCCACGGAGAATTACCATGCCATTGGTTCAATTCTTTCGCATGTTATGTTTCGTAAGGTTTGTTATTCTTATTAAGACTTACTTGTTTATTCTATACCGTTACTGGCTATGTTATTCGTACCCATCACCTATTTATTGTTACTTTTGTTTAATCACTAACACAAATTATTTAACTATGTTATTCTAGCATGATGCTTATCCTACTAATTAATGATTCTATTCACGTATCAATCTTTTTCCATATATGATTCTCTCGACCTCATTAATAATCTGAACATTTACTCCATCATCATTTTTCATTGTACATAGAAATTTTATTAATACCATATTAATTGCCCCACGCTCGCAAGTAAGTGTTGCTATAACCCTGTTTTGTTGCTATAACAACTGAGGACGCTGCGCCTCCCCCATTGTCTCCTGGCCTCCATGCGTTGCTATGACGACTTAAGACGCTACTTCACTACGTCGCCTTTCGTACTTGCAGCGTTGCCATGGCAACCAAAGCCGCGTCTCCTGCTTCCCCCTCTCTCGCGCTGATTTTTCCCTTCACTTTTGGAGTGCTCCGGTGACACGCGCCGATCTCTACCTATTCTAAGAAGCGAGTTCGAGAAGCCCACCAGGGTCGAATACCCCCATCCATTCATGGATTCTTACCCTAGACCCTTCACCGCTGTGGCCGCCCGCTCTGTACTTCTTACGCTCTGTTACTACCCTACTGCTACCGCCACCATCGCCTCCTACCCAGCTGTTCTGCTGAAACATCTCGCCGTTCGACAACATCGCGTCTCCTCTAAACGGACACGCGTTCCAATCCCCTCCTAGTAACTGACGCTCTCTCTCCATCCGTTCATACGCATTACTCGAGGTGTTTTGCGTTACACTTACTAATTTACCATGACATTTTCTTCCGGTCGCAAATTGAAAATAATTTTGGAAATTCCTCAAAAATTTACTTAAATGATATCCTCCTGTATTCACCAATTGAACGTTATGTGGAGTTGCTATTACCTGAATAGTGACACTGACTGATGGTTCAGATTCTCTGAGTTCACTTTTTCCGATCACCCTTTTGATCTCCTCACGTACTAACATTATCTGTAACTCGACTCGCCCTCTGACCTGATCATCAATTTGGCTTATTTCCTTGTTTAGTAATTTATTTTGAGCAGTGATCGCTTCCTGGTTTTCTTTAATCTGCTTTGTTATTTGAATTTTGTCCTCTTTAATTACTGTTTTTAAATTCGTCACCGATTGATCAATATTGTTATTGATTGAATCACAACGTTGATTAATAGCAATTTGATTTTGTATGATTTCATTTTCGTCTTGATTTATTCTGACCTCTTGTCTCTCAACTTTTAATTCAACACCCCCCACTCTCTCTTGTGCGTCCCGAATGTGACTGGCGACAACTGCTGTATTGTCCTGAAGTCGATCCTCCACTGTTCTAATCGATTCCCGCATTTTTTCATTCTCTGTTTTAACTACTTGCAACTGCTGCTGCATTGATTCTTTTAACGCCTCAATTTCCCGAGTTGATTTTTGAGCCATCTGATCGAATTTCTGCTCTACTTGATCGAACCTTTCATCGAATTTTTGATTTATTTGTCCTGATTGAGCATTAATCTCTTTTTTCATTTGATCAAATTTTTGATCTGACTATTGTTTTGATTGTTGAAATTGTTGTTTCATAAACTGCATTAGAATTTCGAATTCTTTACCCCTTTCCATTTTTCCCTCCTTAGAATCAAATGTCTCTGCTTTGCTTCCTGCTTCTTCCCCCTCTTTCTCCATCGCGGCCTCGTCTACAAAACCGGATTCCTCTATTAACACGTCTTTTTCTGACCCTTCTGAACTTAAAACTTCCGACACCTGTGATCCCTGATCTTCCTCAAGTCGCTTCACAATTACCAAGTAAAAAGTTCAAGAATGTTGGTCTGCATATGTGAAAACTAATTTAATATTATCAATAATAAATAATAATATATTGCCAAAAAAGTAGTTACAAACTCCGTGTGACCACATGGAGGACAATAAACTAATTTACTTTCCAGAAGCAAGCAAGGGACCATACCACCAATTCCGATCAAGGCACATAAGGCAGAGACGTAAAATAAAAACGCAGTCTTTCCATCATCATGAACATTGAAAAGCCGTGACACAACAAGTTAATAGAAAAGTGTGATATGTTTCAACTCGCTCCACACAGTATTCATTCTGTAAAATACAAATGTACATTTAACAAATGTACATTTCAGCACTTTCCTAAAATAAGTATTAAAGTAGTTCGGTATCGGTCATAATATTAACCAAATATCAACAAATTTGTATTTAATAAAACACAAAGTTATTTCACACGAACGTATTATTTTAATTATAAATTATTCGGAAAATATTGTATATAAATCGTTACTACAAAAATAATTCAAAATAACAACAATAGTGGTTATCTTTAAAGTAAAGTATTCTTGAAAGTACATCGATAAAAACGGCATTATATATACTTTACACAACTGAAAGTATTTTGTTATCTTTTTGGTTTGGTATTTATTTTATTTCGAATAGTTGTAGTTCTTTATGCCGCACCTGTACTTGGACCTGTAATTCCATATGACAATAGCGCCGAAGAAAATTTGAGTGGAGAGGTGAAACACACTCGCCGTATCTGTAAAACGTTATCAATATGTCCTATTGAATAAAACCATCTTTCGAACCAAGTACCACGCGCCAAGTGTACTTCCCATATTTTTCTCACCTTATCTCTTCCTTCGTTTTGGGGCTGGGGAATTGAATGGTACTACAAAATTAGAGGAATTTATTTCAAACAAATTTTAGTATCTATTATCCGTAAAAAATTGTTACGTCGATAGTGAGAAATAGTCCAAAAAAAGTGAGAGATTATATCGCTGGTGAGAGATGTGTTCAAGGAAGGGATCTTTGATTCATTGGTTGACGTGTTGCAAAGAAAATCTACGATTCTGAGCGGTAACGTTCTGATCGCGGCATTTAGTTGACGGTTAGAAAACAGATTGTAACAAAACAAGAATAGAATAAAAGCATAGTTTAATTTTTACTAAATTTTTATATAATATTTTCATTGTAAATAGCCATAAACTTATATTGTAGAATATTCCAAACACAGAAAAATGAATTAAACTGCACCACGTTGACAAAGAACTTGAACAAAGAAGTTTAACAACAGTAAGTTTTACATTTACCCCACTGAAAAAATCAAATTTATCTTTTACAACGGTCTCTTGTACAAACAAAAATATTAGGGTGTCAGACTGAAGCTTATTTAGGCACCTACAGAAAACATTTACAGGTATGAGCAAGTTGTTCTTTCTATGATCGATTAATTAAAACCCTTTTCAGCAAAAACTTTTACGATGTAAGAATATTAAAATCCTCCCAGAACCATACCATAAACATTTCTCTTTAGGAGCAGTCTAGGAACAAAGCAATACTTCATCCATGGCTGAAATATTTGTACACTTTAGAACTTTAAGTTTAAAACTTTCTTTTACTGTAAATACAGTTTCAATGAAATATAAAATTCAATAGAAAGAATTAACATAATTTGATGAATTAAAAGATGAATTGTGAGATGTAACTATATATAATTTTCAAGTCAGAAACTCCTTTCTAAAACCTTGTCTTGAGCGTCACTAAAATCGTATGTTTATTACCGCCCATCCGAGAATTTAGGTGCTAGACACAAAAATACATTCATAAGGATTATAAATCGTATGAAACATAAAATTTACGTACAAACTTGTTTATTAGAATCCAAAACGAATGCAACAAATCAAAACAACAAAACTGTTCACACAAACACAGAATAAAATCAGCCGGCTCCTAGGAACAGCGTTTTCACAAGTGTGTATGCAAAGAAGATCACTTCAATAAAAAATTCACCTATTGTTGAAGTAGAATCAATCTCATTGGAGCTTATAAAAAATAAGATTTCATTGTTCGGAAGCTTTGATTGCTCTGCTAATAATAACTTGAAATTAAGAAATAATTCACACTATTTACAATGTGAATTCCAGATAAATGTTTCAATATGAAAAAATTGGCATAAAACGAATTTTATGAGATACAATACGTATTTTCTTCCTCGAGCTCGTTTCTCGTAAAAGAAGCAGCCTAAAACAGATGAAAGTTTGTCATTCGACTGTCAAGGTCTAGCGACAGCCACGCTCTCTGATGCAAGAATTCTGAATTTATTTTGCTGGCCTTTCGTGTGCCCGGTCGCTGGAGCTATCTGGTGGGGTAATTTTAAACCACCTTTTTGCGAGGGAGTTGCAGCTTGGATACGTTCGCTGTTTTCACAACGGCCTTCAGCCACCTACTGAAGATATTTTACTATATCTTCAAGGCGGGAACGTCAATTCTGCCGAACTGCGCAAGCGCGCGTCGCATCCGCACTCAAGAGGCGCTTGGTCACTCCAGGCCCTTTTGACATACGACCTGCAGGTTCATTTCGAAACAAAAGAAATACCAAACTTTTTAACTCATATAACGTAACTTAAACTTCAATCAATTTTTTTAAGTTCATATTTTTATTTTATAAAAAAGATGATGATGCCAAAGGGGTTACGAGGTCCTCGAGGAACGGCGTGTTACTGGCAATATGGTGGTACGAGCGACTTGCATACGAGCTAGTACGTTGCCATGGTGTATACTATGTGCGCATGAACTGTGACGCAAGTCATTCGAACAAAAGTATGTGTTCTGTAAGTGTGGGCGTTATTTAACAGTGCGAGTTAATTGCCGAACCTACCTGACATATATTTCTTCTTTGTACTGACACGGAAAGAAAATATGTGGTTTACTATGGCCAGTGGTAAACTGGAACGAACCGGGAATAGAATATATGTCCAACAGATAGTGAGACCAGAAATTGAGGTCGCAAGTGTACGTGATCACAACTTTGGTGATGATTTTCTGGGGTGCGGATTATTGTTACAATATTTGATTCACTTTATTCCAACAACACAATTACTATTAACCCGTATTAAGTTATATTAAAAATATATTCCATGAAATGAAGCATTATATACCATAGTTATAAATTTATAAAATCTAAATAGATTATATTCTATATTGGAACAATCTCAATAAACTATCACTTTCACAATTAAAGTGTCTCAAATGTTCATCTTTTATGCGTGCTACAAATAGCTGAGTAATTTGATCTTCTCATTTCTCCAGTAAAATTTATGCAAAAAATAAAACAACAAATGAGAAAATAGTGTTTCTTTATATTAAAACGTTTATAATACAAACAAAAGCTCATTGGTCCAAAATATGAATTGCTATGGTTCTGAGTCTTTTACACAATCACTCTTGCATATTGTTTGTTCTAACATAATACGTCCATTTATCCACAATATTTTGAGATATGACACAATGCATCAAAACGATTATATTTATAAATTTACTGCAGGTATAAATTAAATGAATTAAGAACGCTTGTTATCGTCAAAGGTCAAAAATACCCCAATGAAACAAATGACACGATGAAAAAATAACCAAAATATTTTCTATTTCAATTGAAGACGCTAACCGCATAAAGTACATTGTGCAATCGATGCATTTTGCAGAGCGTACCTTCGAATCAAATCATACTAAAAATTGTAAACCCAAACAAACTACTTCTTCGCAAGCGTACACAATTAAACTATACTGTGAGTACACCAACATGTGCTCATACGGCACACACAACCAACAAATCTCTCGTGTACGTTCTCAGGTATCAACATAACCTCAAATTCAGAGTAGAATCCGCCATGACCTCGCTCACTAGCGTACCACTAACATATACAAACAGAGGCGTTGTAACGTACTACACTAGGAGAGTTAGTGTACCCCTAACTTCTGAGCATGCGCAGAAATAACTTGCATGTGGATAGCGTATACGATAGCTCGCAGGTACGCTTCGTAAAAACTCCCTATTGAACTAACTCTCCTTTCTGACAATGTCGTGGTATCCGTAGCGACGGCTGCGCCAAGGGCGTGAGCCGGCAGCAAATGGCTCGACTGGGTGAGGGTGAGTTGCTGGACCAACCACCACCAGAAAATCGGGTGGGCGGCCGCCGCCGTCGCGCAGGCGAACCGCCCCCACTACCACACCCACTGCCTCAACCCGCCGCCAACCCTGATGCTCAGCTGTTCCCAGCTGCTATCGACGATTTCTTTGTACCTCAGGACGATGAAGAGCTCACTGTAGCTGCTGCAATCATACTCGTCATTGCAGCGCTGCTGGTACTTTCCCTTATAATATCACTTGTTAGTACCCTCTGTTTGAAAGTATGAATTTTTGTACAATTACTCTGAACTTCAATGCACTAGTGGGGTCTGGGAGGCCCCTTCATGTTTATTTTATGTTATAAATTTCCTGTTTTTCATTTGTGACTATTGTCGCTTCTTGACATCTTTCAACATTGTGTTTTATTGTTGGTAATTCTCTAAGAACAGGAAGTGACAGATAGTTACCTAGAAATTTGGTAATTCTTTCAGGAATGCGTGCTTTTCACTAGAGGGGTCTTTTAAGGAGCCTCTTATGCGATGGGCTAGCAATGTTTATTTTTCAGGGTGTTTCGCAAAAGAAATGTTTGTCGTTTGACAATTATTCGTCATATATATTACGTCCACCGAATAACACTAGTTTTTTTTAACATTATTACAAAACAGACACATTTAGTCACACGAGAGTTGAAGTGGATTTCCCCTAGTGTCTTTCATTCCTCGCAAAATGTGTGATACTTTGAATGAGGAATGACCGAATTCTATTCAAAAGGGCAAAAACTAACAAGAATGTGGCGCTCATGTCCTCTGCTTCACAGACATAGGTGCATATCGTAATTCGCAAACGCCCAGGGCCAGTGTCAGGGATTGTGGTCTCTTCGCTTATATATGCCTTTTATTTATTTATTCACGATGTAAGAATGGAGAAATCATTCGTTGGATCAATCGTGAGGGCAAATGTATTGCTAATAGTGAAGAAAAAATACGGTGCAAATTGACGAAAGCAGAATTAGATGCTTTTCTTTGTGTTATTTTGTTGGGTTTTCGAAATAATGGGATGTTCTAATAAGAAAATTATTTTTATCTGATAGAAGTGATCTTTTTTTCGTAGCAGCATTGAACATTCACAGATTTGAAGACATCCAAAGATTTCTCCGCTTTGATGATAGAAGTACTCGTATTGCCAGAAGAGAGAACGATCAATTTCCTCCTATAAGTTACATGTGGTATCTATTTACTAATAAATGCAAATCTGTTTATAGTCCGAGTGAATATGTCATAGTGGATGAACAATTAGTTGGTTTTCTAGTTGCCGTTTCAGAACGTACATCCCGAATAAGCGGGCAAAGTAAACTATAAAGATCTGGTCACAGAATTGTTTTGCTCTGAATTGCAGTACATATTGTGAAAAGAAAAGAGGAACCGGTGGCGAAAGGTCTGGCAGGAAATACAGTGAAAGAACTAATGAATCCTTTTTGTAATGGTGAATATAATGGGACAATGTACAATTTCTTTATGTCCGTACCTTACGATTCTGGGATCTTCGCGATCAAGGAAACAAGAAATACCCACTGAACTTAAAATTATAAACAACACGGAATTATGTTCTAGAGTTTTTCCCACAACAACAACCAATGAGACTTTTACAATATAATAGATGTAGCAGCACCTAATGCATACATAGTTTTCACAAAAATGCTTCCTAATTACGATAAGAGAAATAACAAGACCATTTGCTTCCAATGCTTCCGTAGTGTTTGTAAATATTCAGAAAATTTAATTCTTGGTAATAATGGGAAGTGAAATTTTTTCTCTGATTTTTGTGAAAATTAATATTACAATACATTAAATTGCTTCATCTAAAGGATTTACGGAGTAGTTGAAAATGTTCCGCGTGTTATTTATGAGATTTGTAAGTAGGGGGCCTCCGAGACCCCTTAAGTGTGTGTGTGTAATATTCGCCTTCGGTGCATCAACGGGTTAAGTAATCGCTAAGGATAAATGTAAGAAAAACCTTCACCAAATTTCGAAAAAAAATCGCTGGCAGTTCTCCTGGAAAATGAACGAAGTCCTTAGAAAACGCGTGTACCGAATTTCTGAACTAATCGCTCCTTTTCTGGGGCTAAATACTTCTTAAAATAAAAACCTGAGTTGAATTTCGAAAAAATTGTTTAAAGATTCACAAGGACCAACCCTGAAGAACACATGTGCCAAATTGTGAAACTCTGTGTCTTAAAATCAAAACACAAAGCGAAAAAGTAAGAAAACTATTTAAATCTAATTTCGAAGAAATCGCTGCATAATGTACTTGAAAAACGGATGTGAAACATCTCGAAACTTTCGGCTATTTCGTCTTAGCGCTTTGTAGTAGACACATTTTATTTACATTTGCATGTAATGTTTAGCTAATCCGAATTGTTGACAAACAATTTTGTGGTAGGTAAAACTAGTTTGTCCTCTGCGTGTCAGAACAAACTGGTTTGAACTACACTTCATCCTGAGAGCAAAAGGATAAGCAATCCTGGCTCATTTTTAGGATATATTGGTTTACAGTGTTATGATTAGGATAAATTAGTTTCTCCTAGCTTTTTTAGGATTATCAGATTATTCGGTTTAAAACTCGCATCTTCACAAGAAATGTCACCATGATTTAATTAAGAGCATGTGTTTCTTTTCTTTTGGTGAAATATCAAACTAGTCATCGGCTGCAAACTGAATCCATTTTTTTCCGTAAATAGTCTTTAAATGAAACACAATTCGATGGAAGGATTTAATATAATTTTATGAGTTGAAAATTACTATTCGTAATTCTCATGTAAGTTCCATCTTTTTAAAACACCTTGTTGGGCGTTACTAAAAAAAGTGTTTATTACTGCCCGATCGATAAATAAGGTGCTGGACGCAAAAATACATTCATAAGGATTATAAATAAGTCGCATCCTAATTTGTTTATTAGAATACGAAAGGAAATTAAGAAATCAAAATGAAACATAAGAAATATAAAAACTTCTTAACTCTCGTAACGTAACTTGAAATTTGTTATAATTCTTTGTTTAATAACTTTTAAGTCCACCATTTTATTTTATAAAAATAAAATTGTGACTTTTATTATTTAAAAAAATGTCAAAACGGTCCTTAAGGCACCGCGCGTTACTGGCAATGTGGTGCGAGCGACTTGCATTCGAGCTAGTGTGTTTCGATGGGTGTGTATAATGTGTGCGTGAGCCGTGACGCAATTTGTACAAATAAAAGTATATTTTCTGTAGGGTGGGCATTGCTGAACAGTGGGCGTGAATTGTTGAGCCCACCTTAGTTTTAGTTTGGGTGATGAACGATACAATCAGAAAGGGTCGAAGACGTCTAGGATAGAAATTCGTAATTGTACGAGACCTTGCTGCGAAGCGGCGTTGGCAACTGTAGGGCGGCGCAGCTGCTGGCGGCGGCGATGAGTCCCGCGCTGTGGTTGGCGCGAGGTTGGACGCTACGTGTGGGTGCAGCCTTGCTGGCGTTGGGGTTGCTGTTGGGAGTATCGCCTCGCGCTGGAGCAGCCGTCGTTGCTGCGGCGCGCTACGCCCTACCATCGTAGACAACAGACGAGCAGGTACGAGTTTTACCTACAATCCTCGCGGCGATTGAAAAGTAACGTAATGTTGTCAATGGAGTTTTGTCATGTCTGCTACGGGGGTGACCTAGGGTACTCCACCCATTCGTCATGGAAAGCCGGGATCTACACCGGCATGGATAAACTGAATTCTGGCAGTTACGTCTGGCAGTTAAGTTTAGATCAAGTCCACACTCCGTCCTAATTGGCATATCTGTTACTTTCGGTTCTACGAATCAGCTGATGTAGTTGGCAGTATCAGACATCCATCGAGATTCTGCCCTCTCGAGTAGATCGAGAAGAAGAGTCGGCAATCTCGCTGTACTGGCACTGCTTCCTCGACTTTCACGTTGTCTTTAGGTTGCTCATTACCTTTTGTTCACTGCGAGTACTGTACGATTGTTTTTAGCTTAGAGCGACCAGTGGTCGGCTGAATGATGAGGTATTGCTATTAACTGTAAGTAACTAGTGACGCCACTACGAAAATTTCTTCCACTAGTGGTGGACAATGTCGAGTCCCCCAACATTTTTTGTTCCGCAACAGAGTCCTAGGTCATTGTAGTGTATTAACCTAGAATCCAGAAGTGACTAGTGGTGCCACTAATTAATAAACTGGAAACGTGTACATGCACAGCGCAAGTCTTAATTTGAAAAGAGCCCATTTCAATGACAGAATTCAGATAAAAGTGAATGCAATGCTAATTAGTCCTCTTGCGGATTCTCCAGTGAATACACTGGTTGTTCACAGCGTTGTGCGTACTAAGACTACGACTTCACCTTGTATTTGACTGCTATAAGAGCTGTATTTGACTGCTGTTTAGAGCAGTACTTCACTGTTAGAAATAATGAGAGACGTTCTATTCTATCGCAGTACAATCTTTTACTGTATTTCTGGCGACGCCGCGTGTTTCCCAAGTCAGATATGGTTCGGAACAGCTGAAAGAATACAGCCAGAAAAAACGTAAATTATTCCATAGTTAGTAACCAGGGTTGGTACGAGTTCTTCGGATTTTCTATACATTTGAACAAGAAGTGTGATCCTTTTGCAGGAGATAATCCTTAGCTTGAAAATACATGTACCAAAATAGCACTTGAGGCTACATATTATCACGTGGAGAAAAATATCTATTCTGTTTTCTGGATGTAAGTAGGGATAACCTCATCAATTCAGATCAAAATATTCGAAGGAAAACAGGAATTTTTTAAAGGAGACATTTTGGTCATTAACATTTGTGTCGAAAATTGGAGGCAGCCTTCAGGTTTTCTTTTCAACAAGCACTGTCAATTATACACTATATTTATAAATTTCTTAAGGAATAGTATCAGTCTTTCGTTCAATTTTTCACACCATGTGTCTCCTTGGAAACTTCATGCTATAAGTTAACATTATTCCAAATACTTTATAAATATATAAGAATTGTATCTCAGACTATTATATCCTTGGGACCCATTTTGTTTTCCATTTTAGGACATGAACACACATTTACATAGACTTCTATATCCCACCGTTCGGAACAAAGTACTTTTTTTTTCTTTCTAAAACGCGGTGTTTTATGAAGAGACGAGTATATAAAATAGGGTTGCTCTTAATTTTATGGGTTTTTGTTTAGGTGGAGGGTTTCTCGTCACCCCTAAACCGTCGTCGTGGCCGCCGCTGCAGTTTTCTACACCCCAGACACTCACCAGCTCTTTGCTTACAAATATTAAATTTCTACTCCATAAAACTTGACTTTTAATTTTTTAATAGTACATTTTATGAAGAAGAAACTTCAAAATCTGTCCTCATGCTATCCCTACCGGTTGGGGGCTTTGGGGATCACGGAGTTGATTTAGCCACCATCACGTTCAGACTGTTCTGACTTCTGGGATAGATTCTGTAATTGGATACTTATCAGTGAAAAGGTGGAAAACCGAAATTTGAGAATTGAGATATTGCACTATAAGAGCCATGGTGAGTGCAAAAAGTTATCTTCAGGACATAGTCCACGAAAGTTTGTAAAGAGTTCCTAAGATCACAAAAAAATGCTGTGTGCAAAGTGCAGTGCTACGTCCTTGGCCAATTTCATTAGAGAGGTGCAATGTACCATTCATTTGTTTTGCATTCAATGGATTTGAAGTGAGCGATGCAACTACTGCGAAATTGAGAAGTGTAGGGATGAAAGAATTATATAATAAACTTGAGACTGCTCGTAAAATTCCGGTATTCAAGAAAGGGAAGCATGTGAAAGATATGATCTACAATGTCCCAAGTTATCTCATTAGATAAGGCAATTACGAACAAAACAGTAAAGATCTGCAGAAGATGATTTCTTATTTGCCTAAGATAGAGCATAAAGAGCATTACATACAGCTCTGAGAAGAATGTGTGACATCACTATGAAAATGAGATTGGACATAGCACTTTTCACAAATAATTTCTTTGTTCTCTTTTCCACTTCAATTTTATAGATATCATGGAACTTTCATTTTGTATCATATAGAGTTACCATTTGTTCCTATTTTAAAAGTTTGAAGAATAAAGAAATAAAAATATGCGGTATAGATAATTTTTTATAATAATTTTGTTACAAATTTTGCACCTTTCTACTGACTTGTATCCAATTCATTTACAACTAGCTGACTAGACCTGGAAAATGATGTCGCGACATTAGAAAACATTTCCACGATATAGAATTTGAACCCCAGCTATCTGGCCAGAAACTTAATGCTCTTCCTTCCGAAACTATCTGGCTCCAATAATATACATTGTAATCTAAAAAATCGACCTATTTTTTGTGATACTAGACTCATTCCCTTAAGGATAAAAATACCGTTTCTTAGATTCATGACTATCCTTTTGTGACCAAACATCACAAAATTGACTTATATCTTTACAGAAAGTTGACGAATTTTAAAATTAGTAGTATCGATACATATGAATGTTCTTCTTGGTACACTATTATATACAATATACTTAATTTTTGAAAACTTGAGATGTTTTTAACGAAAGTTAGGTTTTTGTACAATTATAGTACTATATTGTAATGCTGTAATATGAAATATCGTACTGTGCATATACAATATACTAGTGTATTGTAATTCTTGAAGCCAGGGAGAATTGCCTCCCCAATTAGTTTTTGTACGTTCCCATTTGTACGTATTCCTACAAAATTTCTCAAATATAAAGGAAACCAAATTTATAGGGCATTGACAACATTTACATTTTACATCCTTGATATTCCTAGTAGGTTCATATGGGATAACAATGAATTAGCTGAGTAAAATAAAATATGGGAGTATTTGAGAAGCTTTTCGTTTTTGTCTTGTCATTCCTTCTGTGGATCGTTGCGTCCATACATTCAACGTACGAGAATGGAAATTATCTGCGAGAAGAGATGTAATTTCATTACTCCAGAACTAAGTTTTGATATTTAAAAAAAATGTGAATATACTAAACCAGCTCTGTCCAACTTCTCATAACCCGCGGGCCATTTTCTCTAAAATTTCGATCCATTGGACCAGCACGGAATAGGGTTTGGCAAAATGTTGTCGGATGAATAAAACTAATGGGTCGTATTTGTTTATTCGTTACACGGTATTTTGATTCTCATAAACTAATTCGATTATTTCAAGCTGGAGAAATTGAATAGTATATTTTTTATTTAAAAAGTATTTTAATAATAATTATTATTATAAAATGTTTTCATATTTTAATGTATGATGAGGTAATTTCGAACACAAGTTTCTGTTTTCTCTCATCGGAGATGTTGCGTCAAATATTATTTCTGGCAGCATAGACTTTCATCACTAAGTTGTGCCCCCCCCCCCCCAAAAAAAAANAAATGTACTGGAACTCGCGGGACGCAATAAGAGGTTTCGGGGCCACTAGTTGGACAGCGCTGCACTAAATTAAAGTAAACACATTGAGTAGCGTTTTTCGAATAATTTTTAATTTTTCTTTCATTACATTAATAATTCATTGTACATATTAATCACATAATATAACATCTTACATAACAATATACTACATTTTATTCTTGGTTAATTACAAACATATTGAAATTACGAGTAATAAAAAAAACTTTGTAAATAAGTTATAACTTAAGCTTTGATACGATTGAATAAATATTTATAATAATTCCTCCAATAGTTGAACATAAATACAGAGATGTTAGAATTGTTTGGATATACGGTTTAAATGTTTGAATCCATGAGCTTGTGTACAACCTTGTCCTGGGGTTTTTAAACCCGTAATCCATCACTGCGTTAGATGAGCATGATGGAAGTCCTATTTGTATTCCCCAAACTACAGGACAAATCATGAGGAATGCTGCTAATTCTCGAAAGCACGCGGGGAATCTCCTGGTCAAATCACGAGCCAAACCTGCAGGAACATGAAATACACTATTCAAAATTTTATCGTAAAAGTCTGTTAAAATTACATCGACAGCGATGGGGTATTGGTATTATCTTCACCTCCACAATATTGCTGAGTGCTAGAGCGTGGATTCAAATCCTGCTCGACCGAACCAGGTGAGGTTTTCAGCTGGACTTTCCCTCACTTACTCCTGACAAGTGTTGGTTTGGTACCATAAGTTCCCTGGCAACACAATATCTCTCCTTCCCAATTGTATCACCCAAGTCACGGTTAGGGGGGAGAGCGAGTCTAACGACCTGAACCTTGCCACAAGACAAGTAATGGTCATAATAAAGAAAGAATTTATTACTAAATACGTTTAACCATGAATTGCAGCTTTGTCTAGAAATTGCAGTTTTTAAGAAAAGATCGTGTATTTCCGATTAAGTAAAAATCGTTTTAAAATGTGCTTCCTGTACAATTTTGATGGCATATGCATCTTATGGCAACCTCGTTGAAAGTCTGTGGATAACAGAAGAATAGAATGTGTAATGTATGGTATTAACGGGGTCCAAGAGGAAATGAAGCGCAGGTTGTAGCATCTCTTCCTTAAATGCTAACTTCACCTTCTCGAGATGGACCCTGTTAACACAAACAAGGCTCTGGCGAATAGTATTGGCGTGACAACCAAACACATTTGTATATAGGGGAAATGCTCATGCGTGTCCATCTAAATGGACGAGACCGGTGTTCACGTCAAAAGGTGACAGACTAATCAAGAACATTCGGAGATATTGGTCAATGACCAATACTCTCTTAAATCCAGGGGACTTACATCTAATAAGTACGTGTTTGGCGAACACGGGGCCCCGAGCTGAGTCTGACATTACTTCCACTTACTTGTGCCAGGCTCTTTTCTTTCTCTTTCCTGACCTCCCTTGGTAACCTCTTGTTGTTTTCGATCCCGACGCTAGTAGGTTGCGAGGGCTAGGGTATCTTTCATTTTCCTCGTGATGTTTTGATGTAGTGATATATGTTTTGAGATGTTTTGATATGTTGTAATTCAGGAAGGATGTCATGTTGACTCTCCTTAGTGCGTAACTGCATTTTCCCTACCTGTACTGAATTTTAGGGCTCTAATGACCTCGCTGTTGACGAGCCGTAAAGCCTCACAAAAAAATAACGACTAAGAGGCATGAAAAGGATAACGTGGAACATGGATTGTAAGTACGCTAAGAAGGGCTGGGAAGTTAAAATAAGCCATGAGGAACATGGAAACCAGTTCTGGAAACTGATGTTCCTACTTGCTCCTGCATTCATTACCCTGTCCAAACCATTCACCAGCATACGGCATCATTCATACAATCCGTTCACTCCCTCAATTTGTTGTATCTCATGGCTCTTTGGAACTAGGAATATATGACCTATATGTTTAAGTTATGTTTGATCAACTATTTATCTTATTAAGGTTATTTACTGCCAAATTCTCACTGTAATTATGATCATTGTAATAGTGTTTGTTTATCCCAGATTCCACTACAAGCATGTAGTACCGACTGTTTGCATATCGAATACGGCACTTATACATCATGGAGAAAATACTAGTAGTATCACATTTCATGGTTATTGGCAAAAGTACTTGAGTTTCAGAAGGTCTGAATGGATGGTGTGGGACATGCTGTATATTTTCGTCAGCATAAAATTAAAAGCAGATAATACATTTTGCAAAACTGGTGGGATTTTAACTCCCGTTTTGGAAGATGGTAAATGGAAAGTAAATTGAGGTATGTAAATGGAAAACGTACTTAGTGCCAATAACACGTTTTAAAAGAGACACAAATAAAAAATTAAGCGTCATAGTTGATTATGAAAAAATCATCATAGATTTCTTGTTGTAGCTAATGGTGCTTTTAAGAAGCAGAATTGTAACCAAATATAAAGTGTTTGTTGAAACCTTTGTGGGGAATGTTCGAAATGTTACAAGAGAAAAAAAACGTTTTAAGAACCAAGGGTAGTAGTCATAGGAGTACGCGTTACACCTGATAGCCATAATTTTACCTTACGTTACGGAAACTGATTGAAAAAATGAAAAAANAAACTGGTGGGATTTTAACTCCCGTTTTGGAAGATGGTAAATGGAAAGTAAATTGAGGTATGTAAATGGAAAACGTACTTAGTGCCAAAAACACGTTTTAAAAGAGACACAAATAAAAAATTAAGCGTCATAGTTGATTATGAAAAAATCATCATAGATTTCTTGTTGTAGCTAATGGTGCTTTTAAGAAGCAGAATTGTAACCAAATATAAAGTGTTTGTTGAAACCTTTGTGGGGAATGTTCGAAATGTTACAAGAGAAAAAAAACGTTTTAAGAACCAAGGGTAGTAGTCATAGGAGTACACGTTACACCTGATAGCCATAATTTTACCTTACGTTACGGAAACTGATTGAAAAAATGAAAAA
>NNCF01131286.1:17811-30848 GCA_002313205.1 Laupala kohalensis | reverse complement strand
GTTTTTATATTTTAAAGGATACAAAATGTACTCTAAAAATGTAGTTTATTGTACTTTTTTAGTTGTTTATATTATATAAATTTGTAGTTTATTATAATTTCTTTTTTTGTAGTCTATATAAATTTGTAGATTATTGAACTTGTTTGTTGTTTATATCTTCTGTACAAAATATTTTGTAAAAATTATAGATACAAATAAATTTCAATTATTATTATATATGATGTACTGGTGTTCACAGCTGTAAAGGTGATCTAGTTGGTTGATAATTCTAACCCCAGATTTCTACCCGCTCTCTAAAGGATTAAATGGGAAATTTTTCTTAAATACTCTATGAGCAAAAACAACTCTAAATTATGTACATTTTCTTATCTGTAATCAGTCTAGGCAGTGTTGTTTGCATTACCTCTGTATTCGCAAGTAGGTTTAAATTGTAATAGAACTATTACCTAAATGTTCTCAGTATAGGCAGTGGTATGTGTATCATCTTTGTATCCAAATTATACTTTTTTTAAATACTTTAGTAATAGTTTTATTTTTTTATCTGTACTCGATTTAGAATATTTTTTGTTTTATGTGAACCCTCAAAAAGTTATTTTTCTTATGTGTAATTAGTCTAGGGAGAATTGTTTGAATTATCTCTGTATTCACAAGTAGGTTTTTTTTTGTAAAGGAATTATTTCTTAAATGTTTTCAATATAGACACTATTTTGTACATTACCACTATTCATAATTTATTTTATTTCTAATAGCTAAATTTATTTTCTGTTCTCCATCCTGGAACCATTGTGTGTATCCTCTCTGTATCCATAATTAATATTTTTATAACAAATACTTGCTTTCAATAATAAAAACTCATGTGTTTGTGTAGTTTTAGTACCATTTATTCCATTTACTCATTAATTGTAATTATTATATGTTGGTTGAGGATTTATTAGAGATTTGTTGCTTTCAATTTTAATTAGGGTTTTTTGTAACTTCCTCGGCTGATAGCAAAAAATGTACATTCAATGTAAATTTAATGAATTTAGATCTCGGTTTGAAGGTAGCGCCATGCGTTTACGTGACGTCATTGAATTAGTTCTCCTGCCTGCGAGAGCGATGTAGATGGCGTTTATTTGTCACCGAAGGGTCTTATGGGCGTTTGTACCCCTCAGGTACCCCTGGTCGTGAGGCTGGTAGAGTTCTCAAGCACGTGGTTAAGGGCTTGTGAAGGGGAAGCTGGTGCGTAGATAATTAACTTCTTCTCTATCGTGCCAGAATCCTACGTTTCATTTTCACGTACGCTGGCTTTAATTTTGTTGGCGCATATTACTCGGAATGGAGATTCCTAGTTCTGAAGCTCTCATGGTGAAGGACTAGTAAGGTTATGGTTGTTCGGAGGAAATGTGTCCCTGATAGCTGGACTATTATTGCTATTAGGATAAATACAAGATGGTATCAAAAATAGTATGCAGACTAGTGTATGGCGAGAGTAAGGGACTCTCTAACTTGCTATTTTCTCGACCCAAGGTAAGTTTTGCGTTTTGTCATTTTGTAAAAATTCAATTTTCAGTGTAATTTGTTAATGCTTAATTGTGGCATATATTTTCGCCTTGTTGCTGCCACTACTATTTTGGAACTGTTGGTGTAGTATTGAAAGATTTGTCAAGACATGGAGATGAAACAAAATATTCCATAAGCAGGTAGTAGGGTGTTCCATATAATCTATACTTGTGAATTCATTTTTTAATGCTATTATTTGAAGTCTTTGGGTGGTGTGCAACCTGTTGCCATTAGTGTAGAATGTTTGTGTATTTCACTGAATTTTTTATATTCTTGTAATTTTGTTTCAATTATGCAAATTTTAGTGAAATTTATTGTGGCTATAGTGAGAGGTTTTGTGATTCATGTAAGGACCATACTGGAAAGCAAATTGAGCATTTATCACTGCTAGAATAGGTATACTTTAAGTTCCTTATGTTTCAATGTCTCCTCATAATTCTAACTAATTGTTACATAAAAGTTTTCAATAGTATCTATGGATTAACAGTTTGGAAACTTAAACATATTTTATATTTAAAAGTTTGTTTTTTGTAATGTATTTTAATTTGTTTTTTCTTAGAACTTCTATGAACTTAATTTTTATGTAAATGTTTGTTGTTTGAGAAAGATGTTTTCTAAAGTAATTCTTCGGCCAAATTTCGCCTCACGGTCCAAAGAGGGTTCGAAAAAATCAATTATAATGAACAATGATGTTAGGTTAGCCATGAACAATGATGTTAGGTTTGTTAGACCCGGCGATTTAGTTTTAAGAAAATATGTTGTACGTGTGAAGATGGAGGCGATGGTGGAGGTAGCAGCACTCGCGGAAGGATATACGAAGAATAAGATAGATGAACATCAAGTTCCTCATTTTTCTCTAAAACATACCCAAGCCACCAGTTTACTTCATAGACTACAGTAATGTAGCCTGATATATCTGCTAATTTAGGTTTATTAGGATATTTTGATACTTCCTTTTCGCAAGCTTCTGAATCCATAGAAAAGTTTTTAACCAATATTTTGGAAGCAGATTTAGGAATGAAAGCATGGAATTGGTGTGTTCCTTAGAAAGCCAATGCTTGATCAAACCGATTTAAAAAAAACACTGATTCAGCATAGTCTTTTTGGCTCGAATATGCAAAGTCTATGTTGGTAATGTTTTGTACTACCCACTTAAAAAGTTGTGGTGTGGTGTGGATTTGATTTTCAGAGAGTCTTTGCAAACTGGCACGAGCTGCCAGTCTCTTTACCGATCCTCCTACTCCATCGCAAGGCCCTTTGCCATGAGCTGTGTCAAAAAAGTGCCACTCTCCTTTCACTTTAAAATCTTCCTCATGAAAGTAGAGGTTTAAGAATTTTTTTTGTTTTTGTATTGGGCAGCAGACCCGTCTGAGAAATAGAAAATCTTTTTGGGAAGTTTTTGAAATTTGTCTGTCAGAAAGGTTATGAGTTTTTTTTTGTAAAGTATACACAGCAACTGTGTTGTGCTCTAGGGAATTAGAAACTATTGTGTAACTAACATGTTCAATTTTGCTTTTCTCTTTGTAATATATAACAAAGGGATGGATTGTGAACTTTGTAGAATAAATCAATAAATTCATCTGAATCTTTCTCTAAAATCTGTAGATTACAGCAATCAACTGAAACTCACTGGCAGAATTGTACTTTTTCAACTGAACTTTCAGCAAAGGATTCTTCCAAAAATTTTACTTATTTCATTTCCACCTGGACAGTAAGTACATTTCCCCATGTTGCAATCAACAGACGATGGGTTACAAAGCATTTTTGCAAGGCACTGCTTGTAATTTTGCAATTTACCATTTGTTAGTGTTCAATTTAGAATTTTCTATCATTAGTTTCACATTTTGGTGAGTTGTGCACACACAAACAGAATGTGTGCCTCTTTGTCCAGCTAATATATAATGTTAAGGTCTCAATTCAGCAAATTTAGAGAAACTAATTTTTATGCTGGGAAACTTGTGCTTAAAATGTTTGTGTGCTTCCTTAAGGTTATGAGTCTCTTCAAAATCTTCAATTTACTTCCGTGTGCTTCAGTAACTGTCACACAATCTTTGATACCCAGCATTGCTCTGCTAACTTCATCATGCTCATAAAATGAATGTACAATTTCTACTGTCTCTTCTGGCAAGCTTTTCCCTGGTTTTAAATTTGAACTTTCCAAAAAGTCCTTTTCTCTAAGAATTTTTTTGATTGCCTGATCATGTAGTTTGGTGCATCAAATTCACGCATTATCTTTCCAATGCTCCAGTTTTCAGGTAAACATGTTAGAAGCATTAGCTTTTTCATCCTACTCGTACAACTGGACAATTTAATTTTCAGATTTTTGACAACTTCTGATTTTTCCATATTACTTTCTGATGANTACAACTGGAAAATTTAATTTTCAGATTTTTGACAACTTCTGATTTTTCCATATTACTTTCTGATGATGAACATTCAGCAGCAGCAGCAGGAAAAAGTTTACATTTCATAGTAGAGGAAATTTTTCTTACTTTCGATGCACTATACTTCTTGCATTTCATTTTTTTCTTTACAATGGGAGACTCTCCCAACTGTTCAAGAGATATATTAAGTGACTGGACAACCTCTGAGTTTGTTGTAAGGTCTGTCCAAGAATGTTTCCGAGTAAGAATGATAATCTTCAACATTTTTGTGTATTAGGGACTGTGCATTTTTTAACATAGTAATTTCCTTTCTACATTTATCACAAATTTTTGAGCCACTAATTATTTGTGGAGACAATTCAGGCATCCATACTGTGACATTTCTGAGCTTTTTCCGGTCTCTAACAAAGTGATTTGTTTTCTTTAATGGATTACAACACTGAATTCTTGATATATCACTTTCCATATTGAGCAAAAGAAAAACACACTTAAACTATCAAACACTTGTTAAATGTTAACCAGTAACTCTAAACATGAATATATAAAATAATATCGTCACATTATAGCTAAACCATGAATAATCTTTAAATACATACAACCAATTCAAAATACATCCACTAAGAAAGGGCTATACACACTATATGACAGACTGCAACAAGTATCAGTGAAGTGAGCAAGATGCCTACATGTTGTAACAAGTTCAAAACAGATTTGAACTTGTCAAACCAACTTAAACAGGCTGATATCTAGCAAAGAAGACTTCTTGAACAGAAGTATTGAATTGAATTATTTTTGTATTATTATTTTACTATATTGCATTATTTCATTAAAATAACATATTTATTATAAATTAATATAAATAATTATTGTAATCATTATAATTATTACTTAAAATAATTACAATATCAATAATATAAATCATAGTAATTATTAATTATGATTCAAAATTATTCTTTCATGAAAAGGAGCTTTATTCTTCAATTTTTTAAACAATGAAGTTATTATCATCCCAAATTTAAATTTTGCCCTGTGATTTATAACACTACTAGCTATTCATGGAATGAATTTAAAAAAATTAAAATGTGTACTTTTTGAAAAAATTAAAATCTGTTTTAAATTTTTTCCTCCCATCTTAACCTATATAGTGTTGCATATCATATGAAAGGGCATTAAAAAATCTGAAAAATGTCACCAAATCCAGGTCTGTAGCTCAATTAGGAAAGCTTCTACAGCAATTCAAAAAAATGGTGTTGCCAGTTTTTGGTCCCATTCATGACAACTTTACAGCCTTGTAATTCAAAAACCAATTGACATATCCCAGTAAAATTTCATGTTTTTCCAAGTCTATACCAATAGTACACCTGTGTCAAATTTCAAGAAAATCCGAGATGGTGAGGATAAAAATGCTCTTTTTTGTGTGTTGATTTGACGTGGAATGANAGACCTGTGTCAAATTTCAAGAAAATCTGAGATGGTGAGGATAAAAATGCTCTTTTTTGTGTGTTGATTTGACATGGAATGACCCTGCAGTAAAAGTAACTTTTCTTCATCCAGTTGGGCCCTCTAAATCACTCATATCCAAGAAATGCTGATATTCTGTGGGTCTTAGTAGTGGATGNAATGCTGATATTCTGTGGGTCTCGGTAGTGGATGTTCTGAAGAAAGTGTATCCTGTGACTCCTACTGGAAGAACTTTTCTACTTGAAAGAGATGTATGCCACACAAATGAAGCCTTTCAAAAATAAAATAGTAAACGGATCCAATTACTTAATAGTAAGTTTTACTTTGGACTTACTATAAAATTTTTTATCATGTCAGTGTTTGTTTATTTTCATGAAAATGTCAGTATTAGCATTGTTGTATTAATGAAAATGAATAGAGAGTTCAATTAATAGGAATAGAGCTTTATTCTTTAATTTTTTAACAATGAAGCCATTATCCCAAATTTAAATTTTGCCCTGTGATTTATAACACTGCTAGCTATTCATGGAATTAATTTAAAAAATTTAAAATGTGTACTTTTTGAAAAAATTTAAATTTCAGTTTTAAATTTTTTCCTCCTATCTTAACCTATATAGTGTTGCATATCATATGAAAGGGCATTAAAAATGCTGAAAAATGTCACCAAATCCAGGTCTGTAGCTCAATTAGGAAAGCTTCTACAGCAATTCAAAAAAATGGTGTTGCCAGTTTTTGGTCCCATTCATGACAACTTTACAGCCTTGTAATTCAAAAACCAATTGACATATCCCAGTAAAATTTCATGTTTTTCCAAGTCTATACCAATAGTACACCTGTGTCAAATTTCAAGAAAATCTGAGATGGTGAGGATAAAAATGCTCTTTTTTGTGTGTTGATTTGACATGGAATGACCCTGCAGTAAAAGTAACTTTTCTTCATCCAGTTGGGCCCTCTAAATCACTCATATCCAAGAAATGCTGATATTCTGTGGGTCTTAGTAGTGGATGTTCTGAAGAAAGTGTATCCTGTGACTCCTACTGGAAGAACTTTTCTACTTGAAAGAGATGTATGCCACACAAATGAAGCCTTTCAAAAATAAAATAGTAAACGGATCCAATTACTTAATAGTAAGTTTTACTTTGGACTTACTATAAAATTTTTTATCATGTCAGTGTTTGTTTATTTTCATGAAAATGTCAGTATTAGCATTGTTGTATTAATGAAAATGAATAGAGAGTTCAATTAATAGGAATAGAGCTTTATTCTTTAATTTTTTAACAATGAAGCCATTATCCCAAATTTAAATTTTGCCCTGTGATTTATAACACTGCTAGCTATTCATGGAATTAATTTAAAAAATTTAAAATGTGTACTTTTTGAAAAAATTTAAATTTCAGTTTTAAATTTTTTCCTCCTATCTTAACCTATATAGTGTTGCATATCATATGAAAGGGCATTAAAAATGCTGAAAAATGTCACCAAATCCAGGTCTGTAGCTCGATTAGGAAAGCTTCTACAGCAATTCAAAAAAATTGTGTTGCCAGTTTTTGGGCCCATTTATAATTTTACAGCCCTGTAATTCAAAAACCATTTGACATATCCCAGTAAAATTTCATAGTTTTACAAGTGTATACCAATAGTACACCTGTGCCAAATTTCAAGAAAATCCGAGATGATGAGGTTCAGACCCTGTGTTGATTTGATGTGGAAACCCCTGGGAATGATCAGTTCTGATGTAATTCCAATTTCCCCTGGGACTCTAATTTTTCGCTTTGTGTATAGTATCAAATACTTCTTGACTATGCATGTGTGTGTGTGTATGTATGTATACACCCACACACAATATTGATTGTATTGTTATCTTGCAGCTTATACCTTGTATATTTTATAGCTTTTTTTAAAGGGAGAAGTTTCTGCATCCTATGAATATACCTACAGCTTGATCCTTGTGCTGTTAATGAGATATCCTTGGGTGGTATTTTGCTGTTACCGTGAAGTGATCTGTATTACAATCTGCTCCCTCACATCAATTATATTGTATTTGATTTGCTTTTTTGTAATCTGCAGTAACCGATGTAGCTTTATGAATGAATTATTTGGTAAATCATTGCTTTGTATTGACATATTCTTGGTTGTTGCAAGATGGATGAGTTTGACTGCATTATTAGTATCTTTGCAGATGGTGTCTCTACTCACATGTAGGTGTAATGTTTTGTCTGCCAATCATAGCATTCATATCTGAGTATTAATTTAATGTCACAAATTAATAGCACATATATTTTAGACCTCACTCTGGAGGACCGGGTTTTATTTCAGGATTTCCTCCCCCTACAGGGATGACTGCATTATGTTTCTGGGATCCCACCTATCCCCTGGTTTTCTGGGATCATAGGATAGGTGATGGGAAGTTATGGAGCCCACATTGTCTTGCTTGGGTGCTCCTACCATTAGTTAAGTCACTGCTGGCATAGCTCGCTGTTTCTTTGAGAGTTCTCAAACCCTCACTGCCTGCACAGACAGGGATTTTTAAGTTTGCCAGTGAACACTAAAGGGTATATTTTCAACAGACGTTATCTTTGTGTCAGGCAGATAAGTTTCTAAGTGTATTTTCTTATAAATGTCCTTGTGGAGAAACACACAAGCTTGTATTGTGGATGTAAACGTTTTTGTACATTTTATTCCATCAATTTTTTACATCAGAGGAAAAGAGTCAATAGGGCCCTTAAAACAGATAGTGATATCATTAATGTGATTTTTCTTTTCAGAGAGATTTTGGATGCCTAGTAAAGTCCTCAACTTGAAGTTGGTCATCGTGGGGATACGGAGCTCAACATGTATGCTGTTTAATCGTTTTTACATCAATTTTTTAGAAAAGACTGCAGATCAAGACTGAAGCTCTGCAATTATGATCCCGATGTCTGCATTGCTCAAAAGTTGTGAGTGGATAAATATTATCCTATTCTTTGAATGATTTTGGTTGATTTTTACTTTTTAATTATATTGTTGTTGAATGAAAATATTTTTTTAGCAACAATTTGGTTGTACATTTTGTATTGATGAATTTTTGTCTATTATTTTCATGCCTTATAAGTTTGATATTTAGGTTTGTTATGTATTTCTTTTTTTTTTTTTTTTGTGGGGCTTTAGGGCTTGTCAACATCAAAGGTCATTAGAGCCCTTGTTATGTATTTCTCAAGCTGCGTTGATTTACTATGTAATTTGATCAGAATTTGTGTGCGACTCCCTCTTTCTTAAACATAGTGTACCAGAGCAGGTTTACCAATTTTTTTCTGCTATGGAACCTCTTAAAATGGAGGTTTTTTTGGAAGAACTCAAAGTTCTGTAAATGAAGTTTGTTAGAAATCATGGATGTACAAGGAAATTTTTTTATCTTTACCCTATTATTGAACTAATTGTTTACTTATGATGAGATGATTTGTTTGACTTCAAAAGGAAGAGTAATTATTTTGAAAATATTTTATGTAAAGAACGATTTTTTTGTTTTTTTAATATTTGTCTTAAAGAGGAAAATAATTAAGCATTGGTTGTTAATGGCCAAAGTTGAGAAGAAGAAAAAGTCCTAAAATTAGATTTGTTGTCCTAACTCAAAAACCCTGTTACCCTTTCATGGAACACTAGAATTCCTAAGAACATCTTTTTAAGAACTGTAATTCACTTGTGTAACCTTATGGAATTTACAAATCAAGGAACTTGTTTTTAGGGATATTAGTTTCATGCTCAAAATGAATGTTGGAATCATGTGTGAACTAAAATAGATTAGAGCAGATTCCAATGAAGTTTGGATACGGAATTAATGGTATTGAACTTTCTTCTCTAGTAATTAATTTTTTAACCTTAATATTTGTAATTGTTCCTCTTACATCTCGTACATTCATAAAGTGTTTTATTGCATACTGAGAAACAGCTTGCACGATATGTTTTGGTAATTTATCAACTTCAGCAAGCAGTTCTGATTTGTGTGTATTTGCATGAGAGATAAGAAATGCATTGTAACATGGCGTAGTGTTCCGATTTATCGCGGAGATACCTCACTGCTACTTTTCCCCCGAAATGCTAGTTACCCTACGGTGACTTTCATTTAAATCACTTTCCGATAAGTAATTGAGTAAATTCTTAGTTATGAGTCGTCCTCGCTGCCACCACTAGCTTTACAACCGAAAACTAGAAAAATATTAGAACTGAGATTATACATTTAATATAAACATTAAATCTGACTATTTACAATATATACAACTTGGAATGTTAACGAAAACACCCAGACATCGAATGTCCTGAGTCGAGCAAAATTCGCAACACACCTCCGGTAGTAGTTCACGAATCCGATTAATACTCGAACTTCTCGTTTGATGTCAGGTGACACTAATTCTCTAATAACCTGAATCTTAGCTTCGGGCGGTTGTAGTTTCCCTCACCCTACATTGTGTCCTGAATAATCTATTTGACCCTTCGAGAAATGACATTTCGTCGGTTTCAGGTGAAACTCCATAGTTTCGGAAATAATAATTTTGAAAGGAAAACAGGACCTACTTCACAATACAAAAATTAGAACAGCTAATATTAAATACATATGTATCAGTTAATACTGCAAAATAGTATGCTACAACCTATATTTTAGTAAAGTGCTATGTACAGTAATTATCATGATAATTATTAGTTTCTTATATCTAATCTCATATTGATAAGCACTGTTTTTTCATCACATAAGATTACTTGATCTAATGTAGAAGTGATTTAGTTCAGATTCTGTAATGAACAACGAGCAATAAGTTCTTAAGTCAAAATATCTCTGAAATTATTACTTCATTTGCTAGGTGACTCAACATAGTGTCAACCACAACTTTTTAAAAACATCCTTGATGATTCTCCTGTTTCATGGAGATATAAATTTTGTCACAAGTGAACACATTCTTTTCTAAGGCATGAACTTCATTTTCTACTTCAATAATAATTCAAAGCAAATAATATGCTAATGTGCTGTACATCAAACTGTTGATTGATGTTTCACTTCATGCCTGTAATATCATGTGCAACAACCAACTTTTGTTCTCTATTCACCTCCTATTTTCTTGAGGACACTGAATTTTACAAATGCTTTACAGCTTAAATATGAAGGAATACAAGTTGGCCACAAAAAGTATCTTCTTATAGGATCTACAAATCTACATCAGTTTTCAGTAATAACATTTCATCTGTTTTCTTACATCTCAGTGACTTGAAAATATGCTTAAAGGACAATTTCCAAGTATCATCATTTCAATATCAATCATTGTAGCAAAGTATCATTATATGTAGTTAACTTGTTTTTTGTACCCATATCAATCTTACCTTAAAATACTCCCAAAACTAGTGTTTCGTTACACTATTTTAAATCATTTGTAGGATCTTTTTTCACTTCTCAAACTTCTAATGCTACAGTGCTACTACCTTGTAATAAACCACTAATTTTACTTTGATATTCAGTCCTACCCATGCCTAGAATACAATTGGATTTGTTTGTTTTAAAAGTTAATACATTTCTATTCTGTTTAAGAAATCTTTTTGAAACAAGAATGTTGACATTTTCAATATCTTTATCACTTTACTTTATAAAATTAGACATGTTAGTGCACAGTGTCCTAATAAGGTCCTGAGTCTTAACAGCCTTAATATGAGAAGTAATCACACAAACATCTGTTACCAATTGATCTACTGGTATATTAAGTCTGGAATTGTTGTATTATGACATTACTTAATTAAAGAAGGGGCCAAATCAGTTGCTCATTATTACTTACCTGACTCCATTAGTCAGCTTCCCAGAACTGCTTACATTGCCCCACTAATGAGAAAAAGAACATTCAGGGTTCGGCCCACTTAATTGGCCGTAAAATATACCTCGTGCTTAATAAAGGAAACACAACACTGTGTAAAATAGACTTAATTATTTATTTCTACTAATAACACATTTCAAAACACATTTGCAAAATAAACCTTCTCATAAAATGTAATGTAAAAATATCCTCTTTTTAAAATCCCCCAAAATGCACAGATATGACATTCAATAATACAATATTTCTTATTTGTTCTTCTTGATCGCTGCATTTTAACATTGACGTTAAAGTTCATGTTTTTAATGATCAAGAGGCCCTTTTATGACTTCACCACAATACCTGCCTGACCTGGCTTAAGATCGTGGGCCATAATTACTTCATAAAAATTAATATGCCTCCAAAAGTCTTAGACTATTTCACACGCTTTACCAGATGTTCACACAACTTTGAACACGCCAAACGCTGCGAGTCATGCACATTACCTTAGTGTTGAACAGAATGGCTTCCCGCCACAGAAAGTCTTTTATAACTTTCCCAAAGAATGTTTGGAAAGTTTCGTAGGGCGTTCAGATAACGTGGGGAAGGAGAAACTGAGATAAAATTCAATTCAAGACCAAGGTAAGTTAGGTCTTTTGGTTGGTTCAAGTATGGACTTTGGTTTGTTAATGTTAAAATGTGGTTCTAGAATCTGGACCGCCTGTTTTAAAATTTCTGGTGAATAATGGATGATTAATATATTATCGTAATAGATAAAAGTGCAACTGTGTNTCACAAACTGAGCCCAAACGCTGGTGACGAGACCCGAACTCGACAAATTCGTTATTCGCCGTATGACTAAAAACAAATGAGTGATCTCAAAAATCATAGTACACGACCTCGTAATGAACCTGCAAGAAAGAACCGACGAAGAACTTTCAAGTTTCTGTTGGTTTTCTATTTCATTCTTCCATCCTGCACTTAGTGGTGCTCTTCTGGGTGGTATTCAAGATTTCAGGGGTGTACGTAGACTCTGAGAAGCACTTTTGTCGTGAAAGGTCCGTCACTTTGTGACGACTTCTTCGCGACTTTGGTTGCCAGGCCCAGCAGGGTATGTGCCAGGTGTTTTGACATTTTCAATTATGCACAATTTTGATAGTTTTAAATGAAAGCAGTTCTGCTGATTTATGAACAATTTAAAAATTTATACTGGTAAGTTTTTAAACTTGATCTTGTTGAAAGATTATTGGCACGGAGGGGGTGGTAGTTGTAAAATATCAGTTGGGAAAAAAATGTCGGAAAGTGGGTGGTTCCCATGATAGGTGGTGACTGCATTTTTGGAATAGTTGGGATGTTGAGAGGTGACGGAAAGCANAGTAAATTAGTTTATTGTCCTCCACGTGGTCATACGCAGTTTGTACTGCTTTTTTGACAATAAATTTATTTTATATTTTATACAGGTTTTCAAACCTGGTGGTGGCCCAGGATGCGCAAACGTATGTGCCGACACTTCTGATGATAGTTTTGTAGATTGTGAGTTTAATCTTCAGTTTAATATTCGGGTTGGCCAGGAGTGGTGTAAGCCTGGTTATCCTGGAAATTATCTTCTTCCTAGTTTCTTTTGAGTGGGTATTCCATGTCAATTTCTGGTCGATATGAAGGCCTAAATACTTCACTGAGCGACTCCACGGTATTTGTTGACCTTTTACAGTCAGTTCTTGTAGGTCTTGCAATTTATTGCTGTGTCTGTATAGCTGGGAGAAGGCGATGGCTTGACATTTCATAGAATTTGGGGTGAGACAGTTCTTGGAGCTCCAGTTTTCAAATACATTGATTCCTTCTTGGA
>NNCF01131279.1:233390-261165 GCA_002313205.1 Laupala kohalensis | reverse complement strand
AGAGTTAATAATTGAATGAGTTGATTCAGTTTTTCTTACCTCTAATAATTATAATAAAGTATTTTTGTTTCTGGAAAATACAGAGAATAAAGTGTTGTTTCTGGAGTATACAATAAGAAAGGGATATACAAAACTCTTCATATAAGCGATGTGATTCAGTTGTAAAGAGCGAGCGTAGTGCGGATTGACGGCGTCATTGTATCTCCTCCTCTCCTGGACTTAGGAAAGGGGTGGGTGGTCTCGGTGGCGGCAGTGGAGTCGGGGGTTGGGGAGCCAGCAGTCTTGGCGCCCGTCTGCTTGGCGTCACTCCCCTTTCCCCTGTCCTCGATGCCTTTGTAAGTGCTCGAAGCACGTCAGTCAATTCGCGTGCAGGTACTCTCGTATCTACTATCGCCACTACTCTTTCCTCTCATGTTCTCCCTTTTCTTTTATTCATAATCGGTTTGCTTCGCAACTTCAATGCTTTCCTTCTCCCATTTTATTTATTGTAGTACGTAATATTCACGCTTCGTACAATCTCTTCCTTTTCTTCATTCGTCCAATTACAGATGTAGATTGTTCTCTCCCCCCCTCTCTCATGTCTTCTCTTTGTTTACCTAACTATTAGTTTTATGGTCCTCTTATTCCATCTCTGGATCGTATGTTTTCTCTTCAAATTTATTCCTTACCGATCTTTTCTCTCTCTATATCCTTGTAATGCGACGGCCTCGACGACCGCTATTACTCCAACTCCTACGCCAACAAAGAAACTGTAGGTTTACGATTCGTGACCGCTGAACCCAGATACAAAATTACTTTAATAAAGGGAATTGGTTAACAAGTTCGAACTATTATCCTCTACTAGCACACTGGACGACTCATTAGAGTTCGATACACACTATTCTCCCACATTGTACTTAAACCCAATTTGCAAATCCTTAAATTTTAAAGCAATTATTTTAGGAGCTGTTTAGACTCGTAGAATGGAGGTAAAATATTAATTTAAAAAATCCCTCGTCAAATCTTTTATACAGTTATCAAAGAACTATCATATTTTGAAGTGGATAAGAAACAATGTCAATTAATTAATATTGATTGAAAATAAATAATTGAAAGTTTCACATACTTCATTCACACACATTCCTTTTTTATTTGCGTAATTTCATAAAAATAATTAATTGTGAAAAACAGATTTTATGACAGAAATTCTCATTTATACTTGACATTTTTGGTAAGACGTCAATGGAGAATGTAAAATTAAACACGTTTTTCGACGGATTAAAATTGTCATAACTTGAGTAAATATTAAGCTACGCAGACAAATAAAAATAGGAAAATACACCTTGTTTTCAGAGCTAAAAGCTAATTTATTAACTTCAAAGGCAACATTTCAATCGCACTCTAAATGGAAAACGGAAATAAAACGCTATAAAAACGTAAAAAATGAAGAAAATTGACTTTTTCAATATAGCGCACCACTGCAAAAATAACGAAAAAAAAAAATCATGAACGTAGTTTTATACGCCTAACCAAATGGCAAAATAAAATTTGGTGCACAGTTTAAATTTCTATATGAAAGTTTTTTTTCGTGTTTTTTTGCATGCTTTTAAATGCTGTAACTTTCATATATGACATTGAATGATCTTGAAAAAAATTCTTAAATGTAGAATGTTTTAATTTCTTACCGTCGCGCAACAAGTCGTCAAATTTTTTACTTGAAAAATTAATCCAAAAAAACACGTTTTTTGCCCCTTGCGGGAGGGAGTAGGGGGTAATGAACATATTGACCGTGGAAATAGAAGTTTTTAGGTGTATGTAACACTTTAAACCGGATTATTCGAAAATCTTACTTAGGACATTTTGCCTATATTAACCGAGGATACCCTTTATACTTATAAGTTACGGGGCACAATTTCACTGCTTTGGATTTGAGACCAGGACTTCGCATTCAGGCACTGCACGATCGATTTGATTGACGACCCTCTGTGATCGATCCCTCTGACGTATGTTTTCGTAATTTACCCCGTGTTCAAGTAGGATGAATATCATAGAAGCATGTGCATGATATATTTTTATCTCATTTACCTTTTTAGTGGTGCGTTGTAAAATAGACTTAAATCCTAAACAAACATCTTAATATAAGACTGTGGGAATAATTTTGGTTTTTCTCTACACCATACATCAGAACAGCACCTCAATAAAGTTAGCACCCCCCATTTATCAATTGCTAACCTTATTGAGGTCAGAACAGCGTTGATCAACTGGCGGCCCCCGGGTCGTCTGTGGTCCGCGAAACAATTTTTACGACCCGCGAGTTATACTACATTTACGTCAAATTATTTATTGGGTAGCACAACTTAATGAGACTGTCTTTTTATAATATTTTTTAATGTTGCTTGAAGTAATATAAATTTGTTGATGAGAATCAAAATCGTGTTACAAATGAATAAATATGACCCATCAGTTTCATTCGGGCAACATTTTGCCAAATCCCAACCCGTACCGGTCTGAGGTGGGTACAGTACATGACCTGCGGGCAAAGACAGCGCTACATTAGAGCGTTCCATAATAAAACAAGTGGAGATNCCTCTGACGTATGTTTTCGTAATTTACCCCGTGTTCAAGTAGGATGAATATCATAGAAGCATGTGCATGATATATTTTTATCTCATTTACCTTTTTAGTGGTGCGTTGTAAAATAGACTTAAATCCTAAACAAACATCTTAATATAAGACTGTGGGAATAATTTTGGTTTTTCTCTACACCATACATCAGAACAGCACCTCAATAAAGTTAGCACCCCCCATTTATCAATTGCTAACCTTATTGAGGTCAGAACAGCGTTGATCAACTGGCGGCCCCCGGGTCGTCTGTGGTCCGCGAAACAATTTTTACGACCCGCGAGTTATACTACATTTACGTCAAATTATTTATTGGGTAGCACAACTTAATGAGACTGTCTTTTTATAATATTTTTTAATGTTGCTTGAAGTAATATAAATTTGTTGATGAGAATCAAAATCGTGTTACAAATGAATAAATATGACCCATCAGTTTCATTCGGGCAACATTTTGCCAAATCCCAACCCGTACCGGTCTGAGGTGGGTACAGTACATGACCTGCGGGCAAAGACAGCGCTACATTAGAGGGTTCCATAATAAAACAAGTGGAGAGATACATTAAATATGTTATTTGATGTGAATATGAAATGTACTGAAATAATGTATATGCGAAATTGTTTGGTAGCAGTAGTTCTATCAGTCTTCATTGATTTTTGCGGCAATAAATATGAACAATTTTTGGGCCATTAGCGTTTCCCTGTTGCTGGATAAAATGGTCATCTATGTCAGAAACTGACTAGATCCGTCCCACAATTACATAAGAATATTTAAAGAACAAAATGTAAATAATTAGATCAAATTTTGCCCATCCCTTTATTCAATAAATAAAATATTAAGTTATTGAAATAAATTCTTTAGAAGATATATTTAAAATTATTTCTTAATATTTCTGTAAACTAACTTATGGGTGAAGAATGACTATGCGAAGAAACGGTTAATTAAAATTAATTGTGTTAAGTAAAGTTGATATCATTTTGTAATAAAACGGCTACCACCTCAATTTGTGGAGTACTTTTAGAGTTTTCAATAGACTGAAACTATAATATTTTAATGATTTTAGTTACGTTAAAAATTCATATACGGCAGTATGTGTGGAAATTGTAGACGTAGATACGAAAGCAGGAGATTTTGACTTTTTTAAGGTAACTGGAAGGGATTTCCCTTACAAGGCCTCTCTATAGGAGGAGGTCACAGCGTGACATCACACTCTATGCAAAAGTGTTCCATAGTGCTAGGTTCTTTCACGTTTTCTGTTTCTCTTGAATTACGTTCACACGATTGATTGACAACCTTAAGGTATTTCATCCTAAAGGGGAAATGTATTCTTGACATATAATATGGTTCGTACGCCTACAGGTAACTGGATCAATGGACGAACTGAGGAGTAAGACATCAGGAGATCGATGACCAATATGAACCATATTTACATAATGTTTGCTAACCTGGAATTCTACGTTAAAATAGTGCTTTTGCTTGAAGAAAACGTGGGAAGTTCAAATGATGTGCATAATCATGATCCATTTGAATTTCATGTTTAATTTATTTTATTTATGTTTGGATATCGAAACAATCGGAAGACTAAAGAATATTATCCACTGCACCAGTGAAAAAGTTTTCACTTCCAGTTAAAAAGTCACAATAAAATTCATATTATAGCCAACTCATTTACTGAAGAATAGGAAACTTCACTTTGCTGTAGTAAATGGAAATAAATATTTTGTGTACTTCTGCTTGACAATTTTTTATAAAATTGATAAACATTTGATCGATTGACTGACTTTTGAAGAAGCCATTCTAACTTGAAAATAAAAGTGAAAAAAAAGAACAATAAAATGTTATATGCAATATCATCAAAAGCGAATGAAAGCAAATAAATCCGTTTTTGAAAATTGTTTGATCTAATTTTATAAATGTTTTAGTATTGATTTCGAATAATCATGTAGATTGAGAAAGATTTCTAGCTTTAAAGAAAAATAAATAAATATGGCATTCCAATATTAAGTGGCACTCTCTGACAGTAAAAAAAAATCTTAAAATTCGAAGATGTTTTGTTGTTTATTCCTTGACAAAGTAGAGATAAGTGATATTTTTAAATTTTACTCAATTTTGTAAGGATCTATTTATCAATTGGTGAAGACATGTATAGCGTACAGTGGGGAAAGAAAATTCTCGTGTATTGGATTATAATTGTTAATATTGAAATAGAAAACTCTTTTACTGTTTTGTTTAAAAATTCGCCAAAATTTTTTATTGGGGTGCTAAGGACATCCACAGATATTTGGGCGCTGCGCAGGAAAGGTTGGTGCTGCTTATAAGTACACATAATAATAATAATAATAATAATAATAATAAGAAGAAGAAGAAGAAGAAGAAAATAAAAAGAGAAACTTCAACCTGGTTTTAAATTTACTAAACCAATTTGCATATATGAATTATATGTTCGTGAAAGCAGGTAAATAAAAATCTTAGTTCAAAATATATAATGATTTATTATACTATGAAGTTTAAAATTTCAGTGGAACGAATAATATTGAATTTGTTTGCAATGTTCGTTGAGCTACATATCCGATCATATTTTCGAAGATCTAATACAAGAGTACGTTATGTAGAACGATGTAATACGTATTCCTTTTATAGTTTGGTCACAGGAGAGTCATTTCAGATTTTCGTGGGGGGAGGAGACCAGCAAGAAACAGATTATGTTTTCTTAATTTTATGATTGTTTAGTATTATTAGAAAACATGAAGCCTATTGAATAATAATATAACAAATAATATGTCGCACATCTTTTCAATTAGAATTTAGTATAATTTTCACTCTATTCTAATTTATTCATTAGGCATCTATCGTAAAATGAATTACTAACAATATAATTAAGGAAATGATTCGCCTAGCTGAGACGCGCAACGTAGCAACCGTTCATTCTCGTGACAGGAGCAGACGATATTTTTATCTTATTTTAACATAAAAATGCCCACCGATGAGAGACGAATTTAATCGATTTTCTATTGTTTCCTTTGGAAGAATAATATATTTACTTATTCCTTAGAGCTCGAAACACGAGTACTATCATTCGAACACCACCCGAATATTTTTTTCTAAATTTATTCAGTACTTTCAGCTATATAAAGGCAACCTAAAATTGTATGCAAATATTTATCATAACAATATTTCAAGTTCGACGTACCTTAACTTCCGAACTAAGTAAGATTCACTCATTTCTCTTATATTGTAAAATAAAAAGTAAGATCATCAATGACAAGTTATCGGTGAAGTGTTTAGTAACACAGTTAAGATACTCGAATATTAAAGTTTGATTGAAGTCAGCTGTTAGCGATCAATATTTTACTTTCTCATATACGTATTATATATAAATTTGTGTTATCGTTAAAAAAAATCGAAAGTGAGATTTCGACGGAAATATCCGTTTTGGTTATCGCTGATTCAGAAAAAGTGGTTTTTGGCGTAACGTCCGTCCGTCCGTCTGTGCGCAGCGATTCTGAGTAACTGGAAGAATATATCTAATTCATATTTCGAATTTACGCTATAATTTACATGTTGTCGATGCACGTGCTCTACTTTTTTATTTTGAAACAAAGGGTACTTCACGTGAAGGTCAAAGTACTCTTTCGAATATTTCTCAAAAACGGCTCCAACGATTTTGCTTAAATTTTCTGAACGTAAGGTACAATTAGTATGCATTATATCCACATTAGTGGCATTTCTTTTGAATATTTAGTATAGACACAGTAAAATAATTTCTGTATGCTACACTTACATATAGTTTACTGTTTCGAGAAGCTTGAATAATATTTAGCAGTGTAAATGGACCAAGCAGACGTAGAATACACTTTTCGTAAAGTGAAATGAAAGATATGATAATGATAAAATACATAGGAGGACAGCAAACGCACTGCAGATACGAAAATACATCAATTTCTGTTTACAACGAATTACATTTACATACACTTTTACGATATTTTTTGTCACTCTATGCTACAGATGGAGAAACGTTAATGAGAAAGTATGTGCAATGGTTTTGCACCACTAGTTTGTTATTTCATTTGATTCGTTTTACTGAAATTTCATTCTCGTCTAGTAATTGTTTAGAGAAGTCTACAATTGAATTATTTAAACAATAACTAGACGAGTATAAAATTTGAGGTAGTGTGGCTTTAGCGTCAAAGATGTAACAGCAAAAAATGTGTGGTAATGATGACTTTAACCTCTCCTCTGTTGACTGAAGATATTGAATTAATAACAAATCTGATATGTATATTTAGAGACTTATATCAAATATTTCAATTCACAGTTAATCGTAAATGTTCGTTTTTGTTGCTACTGAAGCGAAATTCTTTGGAAACCATATGATAAAAGATGTATAAGGTGTTAAGTCCAGTGTAAGGGTCCGTATTTAAGATGTTACATAATGGGAAATGTAACGTGCTATTGAAGCTTATCTACATGAAGCAATAGGAGTTAGGAGTTGGGTGGTATGTCATTGTTAGTAGGTGAGCCGGTTAGTTGGGTTTACCAACAACTTTGCCGACGTAGAGGGGTTAGTAGAAGCAGTTAGTAATAGTTAGAGGAAGGAAGGTTGGCTTTTCAGTAGTCACAGCTATATGAACTGGGACATTAATATGAAAAGCTACAAATTCTGGCCCCATCGGAAAACGAACCCGGGACGACTTGGCGTTGAGCGACAACTCTACCACCTGCGCCACCGCTGGGGCGGTACCCGTCGGTTAGCGGGCGGCACGACGACGAGGGTGGGAGGGAGGAGGTGCTAAAGAGTACAAATGTTCGGATACCGAACTCTTTTAATATCATCTATAGAATATGATTATAGTATACAACCTAGAATAACTTGCGTGGTAAACGAATAGTGAGCTTGTTTATTCCGGGTTCGGGTGGTTTTCGAGGATCAAACCCCGTACTTAGAGACTAATATTTTAATACCATTCGTAAACCGTAAGTCGCTCCTGAATTGTTATAAGTGCGTAGGCTGGGCCGACAGCCCGTCATCTCCAAGGAGAGACGTAACTTACCAGCAGTGTCGAGCTGTAGGTTGCAGTGATACGCGGGTTCTGCGTGGTTGCGTAGAACGGGGTTCGGCGTCTTGTGGAGCTCCCTCGAGACGGCCGCTTCATTATCCCTTACATTACCAATACGGACCCTTACTTTATCAAAGGCAACATTAGAGTCATTGAGGATTCCAGAATGGGAAAAGGAATTGTATTGCTACGTCTTCTACTAACTTTGAATACCGGAACATGGACTTCGGACAGTTGTATGAATACTATGTTTCGTTTCTACACCATGCAAATATCTATACTTTCTCTTTTCCATTGTCGGAGAAGGTGCATTTGCTTCAAAGAAATGGAGAGAGGAAAACAGAGAGAAAGGCAGCAGAAACTGAATACATAATGAGTGAGTGCTAAATGAATGTAACTCTTTCGGATTAAGGGAAAATTCCTCGAAATAAGTTTTCTTTATTTTGATTACTTTTCTTTAATAGTCTCTAATTTTTTGAAAAAAAATTCTTGAATATTTTGCATGAATTTTCGTGATAATTTTCACACAAAAGTTCGGTCCTATAATTATCTGCTGGTACGTTTCACAGACCTCTCTCTCACTCTCTCTTTCTGTTTCTCTTATGTCCATCTCAGCACCAGTGAAGTTAAAAATCGCTGGGATCATAGGAGCCAGAAAATGTTTTTTCTTTCAAGAATATATATCATCCTGTGGAATTCTGGTCTTTGAGACCTATTTCTCGTTTACAATTATGACAAGAATTAATTAAGCTTTGCTCTTTTCTCCAAGTGAAACTTTTTATACCTGCTGTTGCCAGACTTTGGTTCTCAAGAGGTAAAGAACTGAAAAAATGCGTCGGAATGACATCCTCATTCGTAAGTACGTACTATAATCCCTCCCTAACTGTTCATCCCAGTATGTTTTATTATAAAGCCTGTTTGACACATTTGCTCTGATTAATGAATAGCTCTGTCTCTGAGTTTGAACGTCTGCTTTATGCGCATCTAAGTGAAGAGGAGAAAGGTGGCTTTCGTGTCTCCACCCTAATCTCCTTCCACGCTGCCCGCAGTTGCTCACAATTGCCCACGGTTGCCCGTAGCAATCGGTGAAGGGAAAACCTGTGGACACCACTGGAATAATTGAATCGACGAAGGTTGTTGTGTTTTTCATTGAGTTGGGATATTTATGTTCCCCGTTTATAAAAACTCTCCATTACACGTTTATGTTAGTATTCTAGTTCAACGGGTAGTGAACGGAGCGAATTGCTTTGTCGTCTTACTCCCGTCCGTTCTTCTCTTCCGTGCTCTCTACGAGTACAGCAGCTTGGAAGGCAATGGATAAACAGTTTCGTTTCAATGAAACAGCGAACGCGTGAATTATTGACTGCGTTTAAGATGAGGATGTCTTCACGACATGCCGCTGCTGCCACCTGCCGCCGCTGCTGCCGAAGTGGCGCTCTGCGGACTGCTGCAACGCGATCGATGTGCCTAGTCCCTTCTTTTCCTCCCTCCCTCCCAACCACCCTACCGCGCTCTGCTCTCGCCCCGCCCTACCCCAACCCCATCGCTCTCTCCATTAACTCTTCACCTGGGCTGCAAACACCTGGTATAGCATCATTCACATTCAGCAGAACTATTTACTTCTTCTTTATCGTATTTCAAACCTAAACAAAGAGAGATTTGAAACAAAAAAAATCTCTTAACGGTGGCGAAAATACCGTGGAATGGACGAGGAGAATGAATAACCGTATCCCAAGAATGTGGATTTAAAATATTGTAAATCAATAAAATATTTTACTTTAGCTCATGTGAATATTTTTGCTTTGGACTAATATCTAATTTCTATTTTTTTATTACAACCATCGCAAACAATTGGCTATTTTTTATTTATTTTTCCCTTCTACAGGACAAAGGAAAACCTCTACCTCAACACTCTGTCATGCAAGGCTCTCTTTTACTATTATGCCTCCTAGATATTCTCATTGACCTGTCTTCTGTCATTATACTTTGCGCAAACAATTAGCTGTCTCCGAACAGTTAAACGTATAAATTATGGTTTCCATTCCCCGTAAAGTAAGTGAAATTATAATTACGCTACTGTCTATATCTGGACACACAAAATTAAAGCATTTCAAGAGCGCAGACACTGCTCGATATTGATGCAGTAGCATTAACTTTGCGAGATTGGACGTACACTTCTGAAATTAGTTATCACAATTGCTTCTTCGCAGATACGCCAGCTGATTAGGTGTTTCCTTTAGACGCTTCCTCATGTCGTTCACTGTCTTCCTACCTCCTCGTCCTGTCGCCTAATGACCTTGAATAGCGAACATGTGAGGCGCGCACGTCGATAGACAGAACAAAATATTTAGTAAATCGACATGGATACACAATTGGAATATCTGCTTTGAAACAATCGAAGGATATAGTAGACCTTCTTGATCGATCTGTATTGCGTCATGTGACCTCTAAAACGTATAAATTCTTAGTTATCCAGAAAAGAACTCGCACAAAATGATCGTTTTGAGAAATCAGAAACTAAATTCCTTCCTGTTGGTGACTATGTTACAGTCTAATGGAGAAATATTGAGTTTGTATGCATATCATAATTGGCCACCGACCCGTCGTAGCATACTATCCATTCCTATCGATTTAATCTCTTCCTTTCTATTCATATGACACATATTCTCCTTCATTTGCAACTCTTTTAATAGAATTATTATTTTCTAACTTAAATGTAACAGTTTCATCATTTTCAGACTATTTTTTTGGTTTAACACATTTCATTAGTATCATAAAACAAACGAGCAATTTTTTTACGTAAACAGATTTGATTCACTCACTACTATTCAAGATCAGTAAAAAATCGAAACTCTCGCATGTTCTTTGGGCTGGGGGAAAGAACGTTACATCACACAGTATTTTTAGGAATATAGAAGAATAGGTGGTACGAACAAAAATTCCTCCCCCGTCACATTTCCAAAGAAAGCACTCTCCGGCTCACTCCTACAAGCAGGGAGTTGGAGTAGAGAAGTGTCTGATAGACTTGATTGTAACTGTTAATTAATTTGTTTTGAGATTGTTTTTATTGTTTTGTAAAATTAATCGTGTGTGAATTAATATGAATTCCGTGGGAAGAAATTTCTCAGCACTCTGTGGAAATAGTATAGTGGATTAATACCCAAGAGTAGAGGATTAAGTAATAGGTGAATAACGTGAAAATTCGAAAAGCACTGTGCTTCATAGACATCGAGACCTCGATTCGGCCTTATGTCGGCGACGGGCACGAAGTCTAAAGGGATGGGATCTCAAAACTTCTGTTGGGCACGCAGCTTAGAACTGTGTTCCAATTGTAGGAGGAGACGGTATGGAAACTTTGTTTGTGTGGGGTAATTGTAATGTTTATTTAAGTCAGAAATTGTATATCTTACTTCTAAAATGGGTAGTTTTGTAAGACAAAACATAGGAGTATATATCCCCTGAATCTTACGATTATTTTAATTAAATTGTAATTACTTTTCGTTTCATTGCGTGACCTCTTATAATTGTGAGGTATTCTAACTTCGATGGTGTGGTGCACTTTGACAGGATGGCAAGAGTACTGTCAAAGCTTTTGCCCTTTTTAAAGCAAGAACGGGTGGTTTGCATTTTTGCGTATGGAATAAAAGAATATTGGGGAATAATATCCTATACTTCGTCATAAAATAAATAGAAAAATAGAGTACCACTGTATTGAATAACGTTTGTAATGTCTACACTGTTTTTATACTTCTCTCCCAGCCCTCGCCTCGCTCCCCCGAGAGCCAAGTGTTATCATGGATAGAGGTGCTCTTGGTTATTGGCTCATTTCTTCACTCACCTTAATGCAGCGGTTCCCAAAGTTTTTAGACCCGCGGTCCCGTTGATGTACTCATTTTTTCGCCCGGTGCCCCTAAACCATTCATTATATAGTGGAGTAATAAGTTCATTATATTTCTAACTATATCATTTTTCACATAATAGTATCACTTTAATTATATTAGGCCTATACAATAAGTTCAATATCAGTGACAAAGCGTTGATGAAACTGTATAAATGCGTATTGAGGTCAATATCGAGTTATGGATGTGTAATTTGGGGACAACGATGAGTAAATATCAACTTTGAAAGAAAATTAAAAGCTGTCTGAGCATAAGCGGTTGTTACAGAACTGAATCAACAGACGCATTACAGATATTCACAAGCGTGTTGCTGATCGACCTGCTCATTCAAAAATTGCTAAGTAGGAAAGGATCTATACAAGAGAACGGACAAGAGTTACGAGATGGAGCGAAAGGAAGATATGACTTAACATAAAGATTACTGGACGGATTGCAGACGCGTTGGACAACAGGAACAACAGGAAGAGAGTGTTACGAACACATGCCAGACGTGCAGTAAAAGGAGAATAATAAGCATAGGTTCAATCCGCAACCAGTATTATTACAGGTTTATAACCAGTATATAACAGGACGGCAACTTTTTGGTGTTCTTAAAACGATTTGGTAAAAGAAAAAACGACGCATGTGACGAAGGAGAAGAAAAACCCGACATGCTCTCTGGGAGAGTTCCTTGTACGGTGCCGAAAGGGGGAGGTTTTTGGATGAGATCATGGGTAAACAGAAAACCTAGGTACACCAGAAATATGGGCTATTACAAAACACAATGATATATGAACAAATATAACAATTTATTTATTTTATTGAAATAGAGACAATTAAGCATATTACCAGACAGTATTAATAGATAAATAGATGGTTATATTTTATTATATAGTATTGTAAATATGTTTTATTATTGTAATTTTATTTCTTTTTTTAATAGTTTTTAATTGTTGTGTTAGTTCTCAGTATTATTTATTTATATAATAATTTTATCTCAGCAATGTTTTCCTCAGTATTTATACCAAAGAATTTAATGTTAGTTCTAAGAATGATTTGGTCTGTAAAGAAATATTATAATGCAAAAAGCACTATGTAGACATGGACGTAAATACCATTGTAGACATGGTCATCAGAATTGATAAAATTAAATTTAAAAAATATGCTTATATAATTATGATGCGGAGAAGATAAAGTAATGAAGGTGTGAATATTATAGTTCGTGTAAAGGACTATATTGTTATAAACATGTATAATATATTTAAATGTAGAATATAAATTGCTGAGGCACGGCACCCCTGGAAATGCTTCGCGGTACACTGCGCTGCATACTTTGGGAACACTGGTATGTCCACTTCATTTCCGGTACTTTCTCTATTTGTGTCTCATTCGTCTGAGCATTTCGTCATGATCCAATGGAAAAGTTTCAAAACATGTGGTTTGCTAAACTTCCTTTTCCTTTTTATTCTATATTTCTCTCAACATTTCTTGTCTCAACCATAAATGTTTTAAGTTATACATTAAAAACGTTCCATTGTATTCGTATTATTCTTTCTAAGACCTGACCACGTACATTTCAATATTCGCGGATATGTTATCTCCGTAGTTCTTTTTTATTTACACAGTCCGATAGTCTGTTACTAGAGGATTCTGTCATAGAATAAATTAGAATGTGTTCACATAACATAACAAATTTTGATTATTGGCTCCTTCCCGTTTTATTATTTCATTGGGAGTATTTGCTTGCGTGTAAATGCAAAATGTGGAAAGAATTTGAAAACATAGTGAAAAATTCCGTACAGTAAAAGCATCACGTGTATGGTAGCATAGAATCAAAGCAAGTGTATGGTAGCAATACAAAGAAACTGTAATAATAGCAGGTGTCAAAATTTAATTTCGTTCGGTAACAGGAACATTATTGATATATGCTCTCGTGAGAAATTATCGACCTTTTTCAATACAAAAAATATAGATAAAAATGCGGTAATAATGAAATGCAATATGTTGTTTATTTCCCTTCATTGTTACTCATAAATAATACATTAACATTACAGCAGTTCAACGTTATTGATTTTTTGCGCTGTCCATTGGCATGTACATGCGATTATACCAGACAGGAATTTGCAGATACAAACCTTTTCTTGCAATGTTTGCATAAAGAACAGTGTGAGAAATGACTAGTCGTCAGTTTCTGATAGCATTTTATACAGAAAATCAAGATAATTCAAATAATCACAGAGTTGTATGATTTAGAGTAAAGAATGTGGTATGTTGCAAAAGATGACAACGCCTATTCAACATGCAGAGCCTGTAAACAAAATAAATTGAATCAGTATAGTGGACGATAGCTAAAGGAAAGGAATTTTCTCCTTATAAGTGAACAAACAGAACCAGGTTTGTTTTCTTCCCGATCAACATAATGGTGATTGATCGGATTTTTTTTCTTACAAGTTTAAGGAATAATGTATAAAAACATGTTGTAGTGGCTATCAACGATTAAATATTCCTTCAATCCCTACTATGTATTATTTAATGAGACTGACATATGATTTTCTTCCTATTTCTTGGCATTCATTACTCAGAAAATCTCTTATATTTCGACAAAGTCTTGTAAACAACTGTGACAACAGAAATCATGGAAAATAATTTGTCTGATACTTTTTTGACTTTCCAATTTTCAGTATGATAAGAAAATCGATGTTAAAGTATTTTAATCCTTCAATTTTACAGAAATATAAGTTTTTCGGACAAAAATGTGACTTCGTCTTATTCTTACTACAATCCAAGCGCCACAATTTTGACCGATAAGTTGGTTCAATTTCATTTCAAGTTTTGATTATAGTAGTAACATGCACACGCAGTAAATCAGTGCGGAAATAGATATTTTCAGAATTATTACAATGCTTTGGATTTCAAAGATTTTATTTATCTTCCCTTTATTCCCCAGTCTACAAAATGTTTTCACTTTCACCTTCATGAGCTTCATTCTAATCACTTCCGTGGTTAGCTTAAATATCGTAAATCGTATGGTTTGCTCGTAAAACTTCGACCTAATGCGAATCAAATAATTAGTTTTTCTTGAGGTTATTTATTTTAGTGTCAAATTGTTCTTGTTAACATACTAAGTATTTTTACTTATCTCTTAGCTTTCTGAAATTTTATTTTTCTAGAAGTTGAGAAACAATTTTGTGTTGCGACAGCACTTCACAATGAAGATCGTGAGTTTGTTTTTTAGAACTCGGACATCTTTGAATTATGTGATGTGAACTTTTATATAATTAAATTATTAAATACACGGTGATATAGTCCTCGACATGTTTTGATGCCGCTTTTATAATTTGTTCGGAAAATATAAAAGAAATCAGAAATATTAGCATAATTCAGAACTAGTTTGATTATACTGCTTGTGAACATTTTGCGTTACTTTTTCTGAAGTTTTATTCATCTCTTACGTCTCATTGCGAGCTTCTTGTTAAATAACATTTTTTCCAAATACCAGAAACTATGAAAACAAAGTTGAAGATGGTTTTAAAAATAATTTTATGTGAGGGAAATGTGTCAATAGTGGTTTTCGTTTAGAACCATGAAAAAAAAGTGTGACCCTTTCTTACACTCAAACCTCATTTTAGAATTCAAGCGGGTTAAGTAAACCCTATTTCATGTTCTGTTTGAAGTGGTGTTGATAGCGGGAGGATGGTGTTTTACTGCATTTTTATCTTCATGTTTTTGGGTTTTATTTGTTTAACAAATTTCTTATTCAATGAGTGTTGTTGCTCAGACCCTGACAAAAGAGATCCCTGGATCCCAATTTACCCTGGATCTTGCAATACATTAATAAATTGCATTTATTCTTAATGGATAAGACGAGGTGAAGAAAAAGTTAGGATCTTCTATTAGCAAAATTTGCGCACTCTTGTATAATATGCAAACAGAAAATGATATTAAATCTGATTTGTCAATACTCAAAATGATATAGCGGAAATTTCATTTTCAGTGTATGAATGCATTAACTGACAAAACATATTCATCTTTTTATGTAAAACTTATTTTATATATTCGAAAATATTCATATTATCTAAAATTTTAATTATCGCCTGTACAATAATATATGTAAAATATTAAAGCTATAATAATTGAAGCAATTTTCAAATTGGCATATGGTAAAAATACAATAAAAAGCTTTAAAACATTAGTAATCCTTCGTTTAATAGTAAAATGTGAGTACCAGTTGAAAAACGTTACGCATATTTTGTTTAAGACTTAATTTTCAGAGTAATAAGAAATTGATAAGAGATGCTCCCAAAATATTATGTGTACCAAAGTATCTAGAAGAGACCCTAAAATATCACGCGCCCTTTGTAGTAGGAATGGTTCTCAAAATTGCTATCACCACACTTGGTTAATTTAGTGTTGCCCTAACCATGCACTGAAGCTGTGCCCATCTCTCTGCGTGGTCCATCAAAAGAAAGGAGGGCGAACCGGTTAGTTCTTCTACGAACCGCTTACCACCGGTCCACACCGCCTACAGCCGTTCCTTGTGCTCGCTCTCTCCAGGGATCGCCATCATTGCACCCGTGGCCACCACCTCCATCGCACAGTGGTGCCTGCTTATGGGAGTGTTCAGACACGATCAGAAAAATCAAGTTTCTATTCTGGTATNCAGAATTTTTTTTTTTTTTTTTTTTGTCATAAATCTTTATTTGCAATTTGTTCTTTCAGTTGAACATTAGGCAAATATTGCACGAGGAGTAAAGAATAAAAAGTAGAAAATACATAAGTATCAAGTACACACTCAGTAGTGTTGCTTCAAAAAAATATGGCTCAATTGGAAAAAGGAAATTTACATTGATTATAAAAATATGGAGTTAAAATCTAGTCAGTAAATCTAAAGGATGGTGGCGTTTGCTATGGTTACTGTTATCGAGCAGATTTATGGCGAGATAATCGGGGTGCACGTTAAGTCTGTTTAAATATTTTGAGCTGTCACTTGCAATTTCTCGTTTTATTGTTGGGATGCGCAGGTTCTGGTGAAGAGTTGCATTTGTGATACCAGAATATGAGGGTGAATTTTCCCTACATAGTGGATGAGTCAGTTGTTTGACTCTTCCAGACACTTTGTCTCTTGCTGCTGAGTCGCTTTTGGTTTGCACAGTTACTAACGCATACATTTAGTTCAGTTATGATCCTGCTTGTCTCTTCGATCATGAAACCGGAGAAAACCACTCACAATTCATTTCTTCATTCATAAAACTCAATTTCATTTGCACTTTCTTTTGTTATGTTGATTGCGCTGATGAGCGCACTTTATATTATTTGAAGAGGAGGAAAGGTACCATTGTAGTGCTCTATGTACTAAACCTGTGTGTCTTTTCAAGAAGTCTGCAAAAACGACTATTGCATCAATTTGGAGTCTGCAAAATGGATTCATCTCAGGAAAATTCGTACATTTTTACTAAAGTACTAAAATCCGTAATATATTATTTGTTTCTAACGATTGAGAAAGAACAATCGAAGAAACTGGTTGATTAAATATGATCAATTATCAAAAAGTATAATTCGTGGCATCAAAAGTCATCATTAAACTGCAGTTAGTTGATTTTTATTACCTTACTGGTTGGTTCCCACGACCAGGGTTTTGAATTTTTCAAAATATTCCCACTGATAATTTCTTGAGAAAAGAAATCTGTCATAAGTTACCCTGTAATTTGATGAGATAACTCCATTCCCAGTGTGGAAAACTTTGTCCTCAGTTATTTTATCTTGAAGATGTACTTGAAAGATAATCCCTATATCTTATGAGATTGTCCTGAGGTTATCAAAATGGCGCACATAGACTCTCTTGAAGACCTCCCTGAAGATAGTCCTAAGCATGTCCTTAGTATACCTTAATGAGATCATTTCAAGTTAATACGTATAAGATATATCTTCAGATCATCTTTAAAATGTCCTATGTTTATCTTGCCTAGATCATCTCTCTCTCATATTATGGATATGCCCTTTAAGATCGTCTACAATATTCTATTTATATCTTGACGAGATCATTTCAAGTTCATACAACGAAGATAATCTTCAAGATCATCTCCAGAATGTCTTTTATAATAATAAAAGATGTATATGATTCACATTCAAGTTTCACATACACAAGTCAAAGAGATTATTAAAAAAGACAATTATGTACTTATCACATTTATTATAAGACCAAGATATAAAACTTAAAATACAAAGTCATTGATCACAAAAAAATGAAAGATATTGTACAAAATGATGTATAAAATAAATTGTGCAGATTGTAGAGCATGTTACATATATAAAACAATAAGACACTTAAAAACACGAATTATGGAACATATTATCATGTATTAAATACAATGGAGAATTGCCTAAAAATATCAAGAATTATATACAATACCAAAATATTATATAAGAAACAAAATGACTAAAATTGTATATCTGAGAAATGTCTACAAATAGCCAGTCCAGGGTAAAATTGGTTTTGCATCTCCTGCTTTCAGACGAGTATCATGTTGTCAAACAACGAGTAGCCTTCTACTCTACGTCTTTCCATGACACTATTGTCCGTTCTCGCTACCAATGAATAATTTATTATGGAAAAGAAAAACAACTATAAAACTATTTGACAACAAACAATGGCCAGAAGAAGGAATTTCCTAATTCCACACTTTGTTAGAAGTAATAAAATTTATCCTTACCTTCGAGTGCTTTGAATAGCGTAACGTGTGATTTAAGGGCAAGTTTCTGCAGTTTCTTCTAGTGAACACCCGTCCAGACGTGAAACCCACAGCACAAAGTGGTGTCATAATAGATACCATCAGTGTAAAGCCAATGCTACGCTCCTTAAATATGACACCTGAATGGAATAAATCGAACTATTAACCACCAATTAAAAACTCAATGAATATACTGTATCCTTGGAGGTTTTCCAAACTGACATAAACAGATTTGTCGTTAAGTTTTTCATCTACATTTTATTTCAGTTATTTACCTAATCTCTACATTATAATAATTTTTAGAAGTATACAAAATTTATACCACCTGGTATAATCTATTTTTATTCCCTAAAGTGAATTGAGTCTGTCAAGATACTTTCTGCGCCATTAAATAATGAGTTAGCGAGAACTATGATAAATTTCAATGTCGTCGTATTGCCAGGAAATAAACAGTGCACAATCGACATACCGCTATGAAGAGGCTACGTAGAAAAGTACAAGGGACTCTAACTCTTTAGTTCAATCATTTTTCAACAATATTACTCATGTATCGACGCTATTGACAAGTTAGTGCTTAGTGCAAGTTAAAAATAATACATGTTTCAGTCAGATATATTGAAGGCTTGGAGTAAATTATTCAGAGAGTAAAAAAGTTTATTATTCTCAACGTGGTCATGCGTAGGTTTTTACTGTTTATTTGGCAAAATAAATAAATTGTTCCAATATTTAATACGTAGTTTAGCTTCAAATTTCAAATATAAATTCAATTTTTTTGCTAAAACCGTTAAAACATGCGCATGACCACGTGGAGGATAATAAGCTAGTTTAGGCGTTTAGGTTTCACAAGAAAAAAATCAACTTACCTGAAATGGAGAAATATCTAGATAACTAACGGGAATGTAATAAGCACAAATAGCTTCCCTTTTGACGAATATTCAACTCAAGTGCAAAAAGTATTTCCCTCTCCTCACCAAAGAAAACCTCAAATTAATGCGACCTGACGCCAAGCTGCCACACCAATTGAACTACAGCGACCACAGCGACTAACGCTTCGCAGCTCGATGAGGATATTTCAACATTGCAATGTGATACTGTAGGGAGCTGATGTGAAGTCTCATTGCTGTTGCGATCGTCACGTGGCGTCCCCACCATCGAAGCATAACGGCCACATTTAAACGAAACTTCCGTTAATGCAACTGAATTAGGTCGTAGGTTTCTGATTGTTCAACTTTATTGGAAAGAAAAGAATGCGTTGTTCTTGATTGTTTGCACTGACGCGAAAATACAAATGTGTTCCTCTCACCCACCTCTTCAATAGCAATATTAAGCCGCTACTGATCATGCTGAGGGCAAGTAACGGACTACCTTGTTCTCTCTACGTCGAGATTATCTTCATAATGAATAACAAATGTTCATAGGGAATCCTTAGCGGACAAAATTAGTTTATCTTTAAGAGACCCCGAAGAGACTATCAAAAGATGAAGTGAGGACACTGTCAAAAGTACAACCTAAGGACATGTTGCGGACTACCTGGACCAGACTATCCCGAGATAATCTTCACTGTATAAACTATGAATGTTCAGAGAATATCCTCCGTGGACGAAATAAGGATATCAGAGAAGATACCGTAGAGACTATCCTCTAAAGATGTAAAGAGAACTAAGTTAGCAGTACTAACTGCAGACTATCAAGACCAGACTATCTGGAGACAACCTTTAATGTACGCACTAAGTAAGTTCATAGGATATCTTTCACAGAGAAACAGAGGTTATTCTGCAAAGACCTATTCAAGATTATCGTAAACCTGTATTCCACGGATTAATTCCGTAAACACAAAGAAGAATGTTATAAATGTTCTTGACAGATGATCTTCAAAAGATAAATGTGGAATTAATCCTAGGATATCTTCAGGACAAACTTTCCCCACTGAGTTGTCGAACATTTATGAATGAATTTGTGAATACTTTGCGTGCAAAACAAAACAAAGGATTTGAACTCAAAAATAAGCTATCCGACAATCACAATGCAAAGCATTTCTTAAAAGTATTATATGTAGTAAGTAATTAATTATGGTGTATTAAAAAATTCTTAATTAAGATACTTGCCAACTCAGGGACATTAAAATTAAGTGATTTAAATTGTTAAAAAATAAATATATAGAAAGTTTTTTATTGCAACAAAATTCTGTTAGTTTTCAAAACCAATGAATATTGCAAATCATTTTAAATACTGATAACAATAAAAATTCTATACTAATTTGTAAGTAATGTAATGGTTTCGAAAACTTTCGCAAATTTCTTTAAGTACTTATTTTATTTTCTTAAAAAGACAAATTTTTGGAGGTTTTCCGAAAAAAATGCTGTATTCGTGTATACATTGATATCATATAAATATTTTGACATAAGATTTGCTATCAGTGACCCCAAAAATCCATGCGTACAAATGTTATAATGGATTAACAAAGATGTTCTCCATTACGTCTTACTAGTGAAGCACCACTGTGAGTCCGGTCACGTTGCCTTGCACTGCTTCTCAATCGGCTTAAGCGAGAGCAACACTCTTACTGACCGCAACCAACGACGAAGTTTTTGTTGTTGTTAGTTATTCCACGAGACTCAGACCCCGTAAACTTAATATCGTAGTTTCTTACCTCTCAATGATTCAGATGAAATAAAATTTCTCTGCATTTATTAACGTATTTTAGAAGTCTTTTGATTATCATTGTTGCTGATAAGTAAGATTTTTACTTCGGTCCAAGTCTGGTAAACAGTATGTATAAAAAGTATGCTCGTGCTGGCAATTCTCAGCTAAGGACGTGACGTCAGTGTGAAGCTTTTTGCGCTCTTCAGCAGTCAACAAAAGAGACTCGTGCATCCTGATGACGTAGCAGGGTCCCTTCGCAACGACTCTTGTCCCTTAGTTACCAGCATACCATCTAAAAATGTCAACCAATTTTACTTCGGTCTGTTTGATTGAATTCGGATGTGGATGAGTACTACAAATAATTAATTTCGTGTTACATAGAGGAAAACTACCTGTTTCAAGTCATTAGCTATAATTTATTGGTAGGTACGTACAAAAATGCTGAGTTAATCTTGATGAGAACTATAAATAAATTTTAAAGTACGGAATAATTGTCTATATGCACATATTATCTTTAAAATGAGTTTCTTTAAAATTAATTATCTTTAAAATACATATTAGAGTAATTTCAAATAATCTGCCGTTTGCCGATGCACGGGAATTTCTTTGATGACATAATTATGAAAATTCGACTCACGAAAAACCCTCAAGGATTTCATAACACATGTAAACATAATTTTATCGCCGTTTTGTGAAAGAATTTCATCTTCCGTTCTTGAAAGGTTTTTATCAAACGACGTTGGCACCCAGCGTCGGCCGAAACGGCTGATGCGGGTTCATTTCCTTTACTGTCCGTAAGCGGTGGCAATGGGGTTAGAATCTAGTATCTGAATGAACTTAATTTTTTTACAAGTTTTTATTTCACTTCACTTGTTAGTTCGTATATTTGGGCCTAATATTACAACTGAATTTTAAACCAGTTGAACCGATTGGACTGAAATTTGGCACACATATACAAACCCTCTGACAATGGAATATTAAGATATCTTGTTATATTTATTATTTATTTATTAACCAGGATCAGCAGTGATCTGCTTTACAAGGTCTTTTTTGAAATACATAATGTATACATTTACACAACAAAATACATTTAAAAAACATTTAAATTACACTTTAAAATTACTATTTACAAGTATACACGAGACAGTAAGAACAATAGTGTAAGGAAATCTAATGAGACACCTCCAGTTAATCTTTATAATTAATTTAAACTATAATCTTTAATTTTGCAAAGGCTTAACTTATTGAGTGTAATGTCATTTTAGTAATTTAGGGTGGTTTGAAAGTGTCTTTTGGATATCGGGATTTGATCCTACTATTTATTATTAAGGACTTTCCTAAATTAAATGTACGAGACGGAGGAGAGCTTGGAAGACTGGTGTAGAATGTTAATGCCAATTTACTAATGTGTTCTCTCAATGGTTTAATGTTTAATTCTCTATGGATTTGTTCATTGGATACGAACCAAGGGATCTTCAGTGCACATCTTAAGGTTTTGTTTTGGAAGACTTGTAGTTTCTTGAAAGATGTTTCTGCTGCCCCTCCCCATATTGGACAGGTATAAGTCATAGAAGGTCGTATGATGGCTTTGAATATGGACAATACCGTGTCTGTTCTCAGACTAATGGTGTTAGGGATATGTGTGCTTAGAGAGGGAGGTATTCGGTTTAATCTTAAAGCTGGACATTTCTTAAAATTTGCTGGGTGCATTCCTTGGCAATTTACACATCTTGGAGGTGTATCACTAGATTTGGAACATTTTGAGAAATGGTGATATTCTAAACACTTAACACATCTGGGCACTCTATTACAATTGTTGTGGGAGTGACCATAATATTGGCAGTTTTTGCATTGAATGGGGTTTTTAGGCTTATTCCGGTGTTCCACTTTGACCACGGCAAAAAAACAGTTTTTCAAGTTCGAATAACTCTGCGATGTCTGCGTTATTTTTCAACCTGAATTGCATATAATGGAATTCGAATCTTATTTTTATAAAGTCTAGAAGTTTTAGTAATAGGGTAATTTAAGGATTTTAATTCTGACGTAACCTCGTCTTCCTCGTAGTCCGTTGGGATACCCCTTGCTATAACTTCTCTAAGATTTTGTGATGGGTCTTTGTTCTTTTCTACAAAAAGTTATAATTTGTCTGAAATCTTCAATAGTTGGTCTGATTTTAACTGATTTATTAAATAATTTGGTATCAAAATACTTATTAGTAATCTCTTTTAAATCGTTTAATGGCAGTTTATAGTTTTCCATATTATGAATGAAAGTTGGGGGAATAACTATTTGCTTCCCTTGCTTTTCCTGCACTTCATTTGACACTGAATTTAACATTGCATATTTATTTGCGGTTGGAATGTTTGCAACAACGATTTCCTTCATATTTGAATGATTACTAAGTAATTGTTTTGCACTATCTGTATTTTGACTTCTTCTCTTTGTAGCGAACTCAACTGCAGTGCCTGCTGGCGCGCCATACCTGTTAAAAGTTTGTGGTTGCGATAAGGTTTCTTCTGTGTTGTCTCCTTTGTTGTCCATGGCCTTGTGTATTACTTCACCTGCATTACACTGATCTTGGATTTGGGTCGAATTTGCATGTTGAAGATTATTATCCTCTCCTATTCGACTACTATCACTCCTAATCATAGAGGCTACCACAGCCGCCCCCGATACGGAGCAGCTGTCTGATTCACACCAGCTGGCACTAGCAGTTGCTATTCAGTACTTCGATTCCCGCACGATCGCGTTAAAAGAAAACACTTTTACTAACAGATTCTTCTAATAAATGCTCTCACTGTCGAATACTTAATAATATTGTATCACAAGTTGATTGTATAACTTGACCACACACATAAGGCGTAGCTAGTTTCACGACTTCACGGGGCAGAGGAAAACGTTGTTATCGCTTCCGCTGCTCTGAAGGATCTATGATGTCTTGTATTTCCAATAAAAACTTTCAAAAATGTTTTTTTCTGTATAACGATTTTATTCCGAGATAACTCGCGGCGAATTATTTCCGGGAAGCTTCCCCTCATTCCCCTCTCATACAAGTAAGTCCAACGCATTGCATAACCTCCGCTTTTCTTTTTAACTTCTTTTCTTATCATTACGATCGTTTCTCAAGAGATGTTTATGCTATCGGAAGGTTTATCTCACATATGCTATATCGTTTGCGCCATTTATTTATAATAAAACAATTTTAGGTTTAAAAGGTATTTTGAGTATTACAAATGAACAAGCAAGACTTATTATTATGACAAATAAATAAACAAATTCGAATACTATAAAGTATAAAATAAAAGAATAAATAAAAAACCTTTTTAAAAACAAGCTTTTATATAAGCTATGTACTAAAACGAATAAGATAAGCATGTTGCGCGAATCGTAAATAAAATACATACATCTGCAAGTAATAAGTTACCAACCCGTCACTGTCCAATGAAATTTATTGGTATCCCCTTTTATGAACATTCCGCACGACAAGCTTTTTGAAAACAAATAATTCAACATACAATATGAAATCATTTTCAGCGATAAAGATAGTAAGTACGTTTATATTTATTAGGATCTTCTAATGTGAAATATGTACAGTGATGCAAAAATTTGATATTGCATTACTTTAATAAAAACCTTAACTTATCTTATTTGTTTTAGTACATCGCATAAATAAAAGCTTGTTTTTAAAAAGATTTTGTATTTATTATTTTATTTAATGTCAGAATACAGACTAACATTACAACGCGCAAAACGGAGTTGGTTTTTATTATTGCAATTTTGCGTACAACTATTATTTTAGTATTCTATGGTTTTACTACAGAATGAATTATGGTTACTTTCTTGTATAGCTGAGAAATACAAATTGAAGACTTATTTCAAAAGTAATTTTGAAATTTCGGATACAATAAAATTATTGGCAGAAAATAAAAACTACAGAAACTGTTTTGTCAAGCAGTGCGTATACCCCAGGCAGAACTAAATTGAGACAGCCTAGTCTGCCCGCTTGTGGTCAAACGTTAGCGATCACGGAGATGACGCCTGCTGTATGTACGCTCAGTGTACAGACAGCGGCCGTTTTATCCGTGGTTTCAAATATTTGACCGGAAGCTGACTCTGTTGTATCGACTTAGCTTTGTCTGCGGTATAGTGCGAGAGTCATTAGCGGCAGCTGGACCGGGCAGCACTAGTCAGGGCCCGTTCAAACGTCAAGGGTCTGATAATCTTTCAGGACACAGTAACTGCAGGATACACTATAGCAATCTTTCTTTCTTACCTCAATGTAATGTAACTTTTAAAAAAAAACAAGCGATCGATAGTTCGCCGATATTTTGATTTTTAAATTTTGTATTGCGAAGTGCGAAAAAATATTGTAGATTTTGGTAATATCAATGTTGTAGATATGAGATTATTGGATTGCGTCATTTGATATTAACGTAAAAAAATGTCTTAATTACAACACTAATTCTAAAGCATGACTGCATGTATCAAACAAACGTATTCTCAAAAGGAGTTGAAAGCTGTATGACCACGTGGAGGATAATTAAAATAAAATTTTGTCACTATGGAATCATATAATTAAATGGATCACCAATTCGAAAAATGTATATATTAAACAGTTTCTATAACATTTTGTAATTTTTTTTTTGTATCTTGGTTCATCTTTCCCATGTTTCAATTTCCTGTGTATCTGAAACAATTAAATTTACACACAAATTGATTGAAGTGATTGACAGACTGTACAGTTTGTGTGTTAATTCAAACAAGGAAATACTTTAAAACGTAGATGCCGAGTAATTACTGTATTTGATGTTTCCAAAATGTTCATTCAATGTATATTTATTCAAACTCTCTCAACCATGACTCTTTTCTTTTCACAATGACAGTGAACCGTTAAATTATGCTATCACAACAAGCAGGGTAACCAACCTCAATGATTCACATCGATATTTTCGAATGTTTAATGTGGAGTTAAACACTCATTGAATTTTAAATAGCTTTAACTTTCATTAGTGTTTATAATGCATTATTTCAGTGAAGGTTACGTATCGAAAAAAATAGAAAATAATTATTGTTTTCACCGGAATCAATTTGCTTCGTAATTCTGTTTTGTTCCTATTCATTTTGGAGGTATACAGTTCTGGTGGAGAGAAGAATACTAAGAGGAATAAATTACATTTATCTGGAAGACATCTTGCCTTATTCAACACTCTCGTAATTTATAGTAATTTTATCTTTTTTGTTGTTGCAGGTAAGACGTTTCTACTGAAGTCTAGAAAGTGGAACCCAGAAATGTGGTAAGAATATGCAATTAATCAAATAATTTTTAAAACTTAGATTGGCAAAATTTGCTTTCCACGTATTTAATTTGTGCGAAGTAAGGTGCAAATTGCTGCTTGTAGAGATTGTTTAAACTTCGCTGAGAAAAGAAGTAGCTTGGTATGTCATAATAAAATTGAGTGAATATCTCATAATGGAAGGGACAGTTATCCAGAATGAGACGTTTTTTAGATTTTCACACACGACAATGAGAGCAAGAACACATAAAATACTTAATTTATTAATAACTGCTTTGGTATTAGGAAACCTAAGTGACAATTCATGTAGGTGTGCATTAATCTTCTAAATATCAAGGTTTTTTTTTTCTGAAGAGAATAGTTAAAGTAGAATCTAGGGGTGGGTATCGGTTTGGGTCGGCAGGGTTTCCAACCGAAATGAAAATGAACCTAACCAGCCCAGTCGAATCGCTGTCCGGTCGGACGGGCTAAGACGATTTCGGATCGGTTCGGGTTTCAAACCAAACGGAACCGAATTTATTTTAACTAAAACCGAACCGAATATTACCCAAATCGATGCGACTTTACCTGAAACTTGACCGAACTCAATTTTATATGAATCACTATCAAATTTATTTAATTTCTCAGAAAAATAAGTAATTGTAAGTTTGTTGGACACAAACCAGTGGAAATAATGTAATTTTAAACCAAAAATTAAAAGTAATTGTCAGAATATAAATGAAGTTTTATTGGATGTATGAAATAAAATGAATATTGAATTAAAATAAAATGATGCTACCATGAATGTTTCAGTTTTAATGAAAATACATTACAAGACAAATTGAGCTAAATTTTTAATGATTCATTAATTGAATGTGTAACACAAGTAGTGACACATTTTCTAAAACAAGACATACAAGTTGCAATATTTTTTACTAATCAAATTGCAACTAAATAAAAAATAAAAAAACAACCTACAAATTACCATAAACTTTTATGTAGGTCAACTTGGACCACCTGTCACGTCATTAAATAAGTGTGCGCGATACTCTGTAACAGAAATAAAAACAATATCAAATAAATGTCAATGATAAACATAAATGACGGGGATATAAAAATCCCTGCAGTTGAAACCGGAATTTCTAGTTCATCTCTAGCAATCCTAGCTAAAACGATACAACATAGTATTAACCTTCCACCATTTAAAAATTGAAGTCACGAGTACTAACAGATAAGCAGCAACCTCACGCTGAAGTTCTGGTGCATCACTCTCCTCGGCCAAAGGTCAGCCCGTGGATTATCGACCATATGAGAAAGTAAATAATAATTTATACCTGAAAACGAATTATTTGTTTCATTTATTTTAATGTAACTGTTACGGTTGATAGCGGTACCTGAATCTGTAGTTATATTAACATTACTATTCGCTTCTTTGGACTCATTTAGTGATGAAGTCTCGTACTTTAACTTGTAGTTGTCATACAACTTTATTAAAAAAACAAGAATTTTTTAACTCTTCAATCCTTACAGAATAGTCTCCTATCACTGTATTTAGATATCTATCAAGACCATTTGTGTGAATCCAAAGTTATTGCAA
>NNCF01131279.1:179237-233288 GCA_002313205.1 Laupala kohalensis | reverse complement strand
ATATATATATATATATATAATTTTTCACGCTTATATTGTCTTTAACAGAAAATATTTAAATTGTATTGTATTTTCTTTTACAATACCACGACCTTATGAGGGAAGGTGAAAATGAAATGTTTTGGTGTACAGAAAGCATTGCTTCAGTTATCATCTGAAAATACGTTGTTTCGGATCATATTTTAACTAAAAGTGACTTTAAAACCGAAACTGACCCAACCCGACGAAAACCGAATATTTTTTGCTCGGTTTCTTTCGGGTCGGTTTATTTGACAACCCCTAGTATAGTCTACATTCCTCAACGTATAGGAAAGTTCTCCTCCTACCTTCTATAAGAATGAAAACATTGTCAATGACACATTGCGTATGAACAATTCAGTGTGATGAGGAGAGACATGTGGAATATCGGGCTAGAGACATATCTGGAGAGAAACTACAGACAACTGACTTACAGATGAGGTCGAGTCACTTATATCTAAAAAAATTAGGAAAACATTCTCATCATTCTTGCAAAGATTTTACTCCTTTTCTCTCATTAAAAGTAAAAATCCATAAATATGTTTTTAGATATTTAATTTAACAATACTTACGTTCAAAACCCGGCATAATATTGCAATTATTTCGTGAGATATAGTGAAAATAATATACCGGGTCGTTTGCGTGGACGACACAAACTTGATGATTCGCAAGATCGGAAATCGTGAAAAATCGTACATGCAAACATCAATTCGAGCTTATAGGAAGATATCTTAAAATGTTCCATTGTTTATTTTACAAGTATTACGAAAACAAACAAAATGACTTAAACACTTTATGTTAAGGTATATGTATGTCATATATTATTTCGATATATTTAGGTGTAAACGCTCTCTGAACATTCCGTTCAAGTGAATATGAACATGTTCTCTTTTTGTGGAAGATATGAGAGAAATAATCTAGTCGGAAATAAACGCTAATACTAGCCATTCGGTCACTGCCCTTATTGATCAGAATTCGACTCCATGCCCCGACTTTCGTGTTACCCCCCTGACTATTGGGGTCATCCATCACTCATTCAGGGAAGATAGCGTTGTGTTCGTCACGGAACGGAGAATGACGCTTCAGGATCAGATACTGTTCGCTCCGTGTTCCAATGAGTAATATCAACGGTACGGATGCCTGTTTGTCCTTCATCTATGTACATCGACTTTTTTTATTATGATGGGTTTAATGAATTTCACCTACGATAGAGATCTATGAAACAATCGTGCTTGGGGAGTTTGGGAAGTAAAGCATTTTTTCAGGCAAGATTTTACTTTTTTTCCGCCCGGTTTTTATTAAATCTCGGACCTTCTTTTGTAAGTCACATAGGTTAGATAGAAACGCGATGAGAGGAAATCAAACCCGGACCTCCGTCCCTGATCGCAATGGCGCTAACTGCGCGAACCGTTCACCTTTTGTAACAGTCCACCGATAATTTGGAAAGTCTTAGTACATTTCTAACAGGGCCCTCTACACTCGGTGAACATAACGAGTTACACACATGACCTACGTGTTCAGGTTGGATGTGCAAATATAACAGTGGTGTAACAACACATGTTAATATTTCCGTGACTTCCAGATTACACCTCTGCGATTAAAAATGTTGTATTCGTAGAAAAGTCGAAGGCGAACGTGCGCCGCACATATTAGCGCCTCTGCAAATAGAGCAGGAATACTGGGTTCGCTTTTCGGCTCTCACCCGACCGAGGTTATTACATTTCTTTGTTCACGTGGACGAGAGTGCAACTTAAAAAAAAATTCATATACAGTTTCTTGTGAATGCATAATCATTCTTTTGATGTTTGGAGTATAATTGTTTATCTCAGGAGTATCACCCTCATTTTAAAGTAACAGGAGGAAGTAAATTGGTAGATAGCGTAAGGAAGCAAATGTCATCGAAGACAAAAATGCGTTCAATTTAATGCTTGATATCACAGTCAATGAAGTAACGTGTTCCGTTCTCGAAATGTTTCTCTTTACGCGTGGATGAGCTAATAGTGGGTTTATCCTCCGCTCTATAAATATGACGATGTGTTAAAGGAAAGAAATGTGTAGAAAAAGGCATAGAAGGTGTTGTGCTTATTCTTACAACTCTTTGGTGTTCTAACCTTCTTCGTGTCCCACGTCACTGACTTGCAATGATCGATCGTCGAACAACGAGTATTCTTAATTACTTCTCTCGGAATCAGTGTATAAGAAAAAATAAAATATTTAGTGGATAGTCACCTGACAATATGTAGGCCTACAAGCGACACAATAATTTGCTTCTTACCTTCAACAGGCTCCTGTACTTTATACTCCAATCAAACGTAGTCTCACTACCACTATCATCATGTCCGTAGTATAGTAAAACTTCTTCAGTCCGACATTCAGTACTCCGGAATGTTCTATAATCCGACATCTTCGCCAATGACTATTAATTAGAAAAATCGTTTTTAATTAGTGTTCATACCATGTCCTTGACGTTTACGGTAATTTGTGAGAGCTACCTCCATGGTAAAACATAATTATCGTACATTCATTAGAAAACACCGTTTTCAATAAGGACAAAAAGAAACGATACGGACGAAAAAAATCCCTATTGCAGCATGCCTAAGTTCCTGAGCGGTCCGATTAGTGAGATTCTATTAGGTAAATTCTTTCGAAGAGAAGAAGATTCGTTAGTTTCTTATTTAAAACGACTAGTGTAAGTGAAATTGCGAAAATGAATTAAACGCTCATGGAATACTGTAGGTGAACTGCATGACTTTGCAAGCAAGCTTGTGTTTAGGTCAAGGCGAGTGGGCGCACACCTACTGCAAGCAGGTGATCATAAATCGTGGGACACAAGTTGAACGACGAGAAAGTCCCAGTGGCCGTGAGGTGGCGATCTTTTACGTTTCTGCATTCAATAGTGCATACTTCGATTCGAGTAACCGGAGGATTACAAACTATCTGCTTAAAGGAAAGGATCGTGTCTCGTCGACTGAACACTTCAATGCGATGTAAGAATTTTATGTTGATGGTACGTACTTTCTTGTGACATTACCGGAGCAACGTGTTTTGTAATTAATAAATATTATTTACATGTGAATGTCAGAGGAATTTTAACGTTGCATTAATGATTGGCTAAGATTATTACGCAACTGCAAACAGATTTCTAGAAAATATCTGATGTGGGAACTCGCACACTGTTCAATGAGAAATGTAGTAACTGCAATGGAATTTTTATGCAATTTGGTATGAATTCTGTGTACACTATCGAGTTTTGTTTTATACTACAGTGTGTTTAACGAAAAATGTGCCTTGATTAGTCAGATTATTTTCATTGTTGTTTTATTATTTATGGTATGATGGAATTTTAGAATTTTTGACGGTGTGTATTTGACAATGAGTTCAAGGAACTTAAGATAATTTAATTTTCAAGTAATAAAAAGTACAGCTATTCTTTTTACAAGCATTTATTTGATTAGCTTCGTTCTTATGTATGAATGTATGTTGTTCCACCATCTCAAAATTGGTAATTGAATTTCCAGAGACTTCCAAGTTTCCGATCGAGCTGAAATTTTACAGATATATATGGTTTGCATGGCAATAGATGGTTATCGTACCAACTTACGAAACTCTACCTATAAGAGAGTGAAAAGGGGGTATGTATGTATTTACGTTGGCCTTTCTTTTCAAAATTGGTATTTGATATTTCGGCTACTTACAAGTTTCCGATCGAGCTTAAATTTTACGGATATGTGTGGTATGTATGATAATAGTAGAGCAAAAAGTTTAGGTGTCATGCGTTGTAAGTACTAATACTATTTTAAAATTTCTAAAACAAAAAGCCTCTAGCTTTTAAAATTTATATTTTAAAAATTTCCACGTTTATGGAACTTCTAAGTACTTGCACCTATGATGAATGACCAAGGGAGGGACATTTTTGTTATTTTTTTTAAATTTTCCACTTACTGAACATTATTTTTTACTTTTTGGTACAGTTCTTTTTATATAATAGCTTGCTTAAAAAGGCTTTTACGTTTATTTTATTTAAAAGATCATTATTCAAATGTTCGAAACATGAGATAATTGCCACGTATGTAATGATAATTTACGTTCTTTAACACTAGGTTATAATATAAAAGCAATAAGAAATTTTTTAATTAGTTTTAAAAACTATAATATGATAAAAGCTAAAATACATCACAAAAATAATATGATAAAAGCTTTTGCTGATTCTATTTGCAATACCCACAAGTTTATTTGAGTTGCAAACAGTGCAGTCAATTCAGAATAGTTTAATTATTTTACGGTAAACAGTGAAATTATGTATTAGGGTATGGAGAGAACAGATTACCCTGGACGTCAATCTTTACTATTGCAACAGTAGATTTCTCAATTTGTTTCCCTTCTCTAATGCCTTGGCAATATATTATTGGCTGATAACCAGATAATTTCGGCAATATGCTAATGGGAGGCAACTTTCTTTCTCCGATTTTGGGAGCGAGTGAACACGTGCAATTATCCAATTCTAAAGAAAAGTCCCAGTAATCAAAGAAAAAATTACAACTTGAGTGTAGACTGAAAGAGTATTACAGTTAACTTTCAATATGTAAAAACGTCTGGGCTATTGAGCCGTGGTCCAGATGAAGCGTTCTTCACAGACGTTTCGGTCGCAACTGCGGCGGCCATCTTTAGTGTCGACGTTAGCGCAGGCCTTTCCTCAGCGGCGTCTCAACAGCTACAGTTCAACAGATTCGCAGAATTCAACAGATTGACAGTTATGAAGTGTAAGAGACTATGAATCAGAAAATTAGATCTCAACAGTGTTTCGCAGAACATCCGTAAAACATCGTTGTATCTGAAAAGAAAATGGAAGAGAAGAAAATTTTCAATGGTAATAAAACATGACCAACATATACCATAACTATATCAAAATGAGACGCTTATGTGGCAATATGTACATTGCATTATCATACCGGAGCAATATTGAACATAATTATAGAGTATAGCAAGAATTTAGTGAAAAGTTCTAGGTCCGCACGCGGTACGCGACATGAAAACTTACTTTCTTTTATTGTTTAAACATTGAACCCAATTTCAGCCCACGTTCATATTTTTCCAGATGATTAAAAATGATATAAACTATTTCGAGAATTAATTTCAAAAATTTCAAAAATGCGCATTTTGAGAAAATTAAAATCAAAAGTTTGATTTTGAACATTTTTTTCCTCCTTGACCTATGTAATATGTGTATATCATTGTAAAGATCATTAAATTAGCTGTAAAATGACACCTCTACCAGATCTCGATTAGTGAATATTTTGTCCACAAGTAAAACATTCGATGCATTGTTTTTACTTTCCAGTTATCNTAGGGCTCGTCAACATCAAAGGTCATTAGAGCCCTTAAAACTTGTACAGGTAGGGAAAATGCAGTTACGCACTAGGGAGAGCCAACATGACTCTCCCCGCGTGTGGGACTCGCCGAAAGACTCAGCCATACCCACTAAAAACCCTCCTGCATTACAACTCAAAACACAAATTCCAACGTATCACATGACTTTACTAAAAACATTTTTAAAAAAGAAGAGGAAAGAGGAAAATGAAAGATACCCTAGCCCTAATAACGTCGGGATCGAAACNAAAACTGCGCATTCAATAATAATTCGGGTTTATAATTTTGTGTTCGTAAAGTTAGTGAATATTTTGTCCACAAGAAAAACATTTGATGCATTGTTTTTACTTTCCAATTATCCAGAATGTATTAGGAAAGTATTGTAATCGGTTGGGAAAAAAATTGAAATATCTTCGGATCTTCACGTATTGGCTCCAGAAAGGTCTATAACGATGTCCGATGTTGTACATGTGTATGTGTGTGATTCTATGTTAAGAATTTTCTTCCTCTGATATCACGAAAAAATTGATGCATCGAAACCGAACTTGATATTTGACTTTGAATGCCAAATTGGGAAAAGAAGTCTATTTCTCTAAACCTCGTACCGCCTTCATTTACACACTTCCGATTTTCTTCAAACTCAAAAATTTGAAAATACTAATAAAAGTATTTTGATTGTTCTGTTAATTCTGGGAACATATTGCTACACCATATTTCTGAACCTCGCACTGTTTTTGATATACAGTAGAATTCCTCTTCACCAGCCTCGGATTAACCGTCTAATCCCGTGGAACACATATTTCTCTCCTTTTCAGCGTGTAATTGGTGGCAGGTAGAGACTCAAACATTGATTGTTTGACGGGAATTTGCAGGAAAATACTTAAAAAATTAAAACAGGGTGACGTGACTTCAGGTGTGCAATGTGTAAGTGTTGCGGCCGGCAGAACGAGAGAGGTGGAGGGTGAACAATTTGATTACCGTGTTGCATCTGAGTCTATTTTTCTGTGAACCAATGTGTATTTATGTTTATTTTTCTATGAATCAATTTTTTCGCGTTCCTTTGTGTTTTTACAAGAAAATGAATCCGATAAAGATTATTTTAAATGGACTTAACGAATAAAAACTGATCTCAAATCTGTCTGGTTGTTGAAGGACTCTGTGGCAGGATACCTGTTTGATTTTCAGAGTCTGCCTCCGTTGAACAGTAATTTTTTCTAACATTCCTTTGAATACAGAATCTCTTACCTTCCTGATGATCGAATGCTACGCTACGATATTTACCTGCAAATTATTTTACCTCATTGTCTTCATGTTGTTTTACGTGTTGATACACTTATCTTGTGAGAGAGAGTTCCTTTTCCATCTTTCTTTGTTATTTTTCAAACATTTGCCCAAACCTGTTGAAATTTTGCGCAAAAAAGGGAATAGATTTGAAAAAATTATTTTTTTAAAGCGGTGAGAAACATAATATAAAGCTAACACACTTTCACTTATGTTTCTTTTACTTACTCTGTATAGAATATACACAGTTTGTCATTTGGTTGATTGCTATTTTCTTAAACACAGCGACGGTTTTTGAAATTTTCGGACCCTTACCAACCTGTTGTGTCCAGCATCATAGGAAATATAGCTATAAATTATAGAGACAATAGTATAGAAAAATAAAATCTACTAACACCCATTTCCTAAAAAAATTGTATTGTTTTATAACTATCTCTACCATTTGAAGAATTGAATTTTGGTTTCACTATCAAAGGGAGGAAGATGGATTTATTACGTCATTTTCTTTTTATTCTGGAAGGACCTAATTCGTTTTATTTGTGAAAATAATTTAAAAGATAAGAATTTGACGTTTCTTTTGAATTTAGATTTTTGTAATTTCTATACGTTCTACGTCGTTGTAACTGACCGATTGATTTGCTCATTCATCAACTCAGAGAATAAGTAATGGAGCCATGAATTTCTTGACGGGTCGTTGCTCTTGTATAGCAGAATATAGATATAAACCAACAATAAATATTTCCAAATGTCTAAAAGGCGTGCATTGTTATGGAATTTGTATTTTCAAGTGCTGGTGGATGAATATCTTCTTACTTGGTTCTTCTTGGCATCATTTTATAATGCAAAAATGGTAATTGGAATATCTAAACCCAGAAAAGAATTAAAAATTAGAATAATTATTGTCAGATTCACAATATTTTTTGAATCTAGGAATAATGAGGGTTTGTAACTAAAGATATATCAAAATATTTTAAAATATATTATTATCGTATAATTAACATCATACCGTTTACATCTGTAGGTATATTTGTGTTCAACTTTTACTACGGTGAAGGGAATATAAATATGGGGTTGCAGTGTCTAGTGAATTAATTCGTATATTTCATAATATTAAGCCACCCGAAGACGACGACGAAGGTTTGTAAGCGTTCCAGTATTCTTTGTATAACCCTGTGGACTACCACCTGTATCACCTCATCATGACCCTCCGCACCGCCGGTAGATAAGTTCAAATGGGTGTAAGTTAAACTGTGCCCGGGTACAAATGTGCCGACCCGAATTTTTACAGCTCTCCGAAAAAAGAGTTATTTTATAGCGCAACAATGAGCACATAATTCGCACAAATTATAACGTAGAAGTTTTTATCAAAGTCTTATTTCTTAATAGGAGGGGGTGCTAGGTGAACACCCATTTTTGTAATAGATTTTTTTGTGATTTCAAAACGAGCACGGAATTATTTTTTAGCGTACACAATGAGCACATCTTTAGCACAAAATTATAGCGTAGGAGTTTTTCCCCCGTAGTTTTAAGTTTTAGTAGGTGGGGGTGCTAGGTGTATGTTTCGCTAGCATCCCTACTATAGTTTTCGATTTTTTTCTGGTTTCCGAATGAGCACAAAATTATTCATTAGCGGACGAAATTAGCACAAAATTACATAATAGTTTATTTCATTCAGACCTCAGTGTAATTGGTTATTAGGGTTGCTGCTTGTACGTTCCTTTCTTTTCGAGCTTTTTTCGTTTGAATTCGAGAGGGAAACTCATACCTGATTGAGGGAAGAGAGACAAGAGTTGGAATGATGGGCACCCCAGATGGCTGGATCAGATTGCTCAGTTTCAGACCTAGGAAGTGTTGCTTCGGGAGTGCCACTTCACGGAGTTTCAGCCTCTCTCCGTCACGGGTCTTATCTCTTCACATCTTCCTGTAGGTCCCACGAGAGCTTCACTAACACTAGCTACCTTTCTGTTACTCTGCCTTATCTTTACTTAAAAATTTATTGTAAATGCATGTACATCCTTTAATTTCTAATGGGATCACACTAATTCCTCTTATTTAATATCGAATTCCTCTCCTACAATTTTGAAGTCTAAAAAAATATTTCAGTACAGTATAAAATATTACATTATACATTTTTGTATATGAAAAAATATAAATCGTTGCTATAATTGTATATCAATTTAAACAATATCATTTGGGTAATTTTTTCAAACCTGAGTATTTTCTCAAACTTTTGGTACCTAAAATTTTCTTCACATTGAACATTTCTAATTCTTTGCAAGGGAGAATTGATGGCGTGTTGAATGGTGCATTAGGAGAGTATTGAATATGCACGTAGTATTTATTCCCACGATATATGGGTTACAATAAAAGTTTCAATATAAACAATCGCTTACATCATTAGAATTGAATATTATTGAAAATAATGCACGTTTTATTCGTTCTTTAGTAACTTCCTCAATGTTGTAGTAGTAATATAAAATAATAGTTTGAAATATTTCTATTATTAATTAAAATTTATAAACTGCAAAATAAAGAGAAAAAAACATATACCATGAGTTGTAAGAAAACAGTATGGAGTATTGGACACCATTCTAGGTTGTCTTAAGAAAATCAAACACACCATTCACGAGACAATTGTAACGCTTATGTGGACGTACTGATTCAAAATCTGGAGTATTGCTAGAAGCTCAAATCTATCAATCCTACAGCGCTTCCAGCCCAAAGTTTTAAAAACCATCACCTCCGCTCCCTGATACGTAACTAATGCTACATTAAATCGGGACCTACATGTACTAACTATTGAAGAAATAATATGATAAATCAACCTTAATTATCAAAGAGACACATCCCAATCACCTAGCTCTTAACCTCCGTGAGAATAGCGTAGCAAAAACTCGGTTAACCAGAAGATTTATACTTACCTTACTTCCAGATCTAAAGTTCCCTATGATAGAAGTAATCTCTGTAGTATTTTTGTTACTGTTAATAGGTAAATTTAAGTCTGCAATATTTTTTCTCTTTTATTGGATAATTTTCTTATCCATATTACAATATTCATTGATTATTCCCGATGCAATAGTTTATAAATTTACATTTGATACATTTAAAAAAATTAAAGTCCGTAATTCACTATTTTTTTCTCTCGTAAAGAAGCCTATCCGTATCGTATTAGGAATTTATCTGGTGTCGATAAACTATAACTGGTACATGCGCTGGAACACGCTTCATGTTCTCGCTTCTGTGTTCGGTTGGTATTCGAGCATTCTTATGTACGTCTCGCTTCAGCTATTGTTCTGTGGAACATGGTGACGCCCTCCTACTCTTTGTTTCCGATGGTCCATGTAGTACAGGCGATCCTGTCACACGCGACGTGTCATGGACCTCTCTCGCCTTTTTAAACGTTCTTCTCGTGTCGCTAGAATCGTGAACCACCGAAGTTTCTTCTTTTGATGTGAGATTACATGGTTTGGAATCGGCGAAGCTTCACATTGCGTTTAAGGTGCTCGGACTTCATTTCAGTACTGTCAAGTATCTTCCGAAACTCTTCAGTGCGTACGTGATTGATGAACATGAAATCTCCAGACGGAGAGAACTCATGTTAAATAATTATACTTAAACTTTATTGTCAAAAAAGCAGAACTCATTGTTCTGAGTGCTCATTTCACAACAATCCAGAAATGAAATACAATATAACACGTGTGTGATCAAGTATTTTAAACGTACCTCCAAATTTATTATTATTATTCTATGTGGGTGAAGGTTTGTTCTCAGCGAGGGAATGTGTTAACCCTCCACCAAATTGATTGGGCATAACTCAATTTAAAAGTGAAACTTTTGTAAAAAATATATAGAAAAAGATGTTATAGTTAGTTTAAATTGTGTACGAGGTCGTTATTTATGCGTGAACCTTTTGGAGTTTCTGTAATATTCATAAATATCATTATTCTTGGATACTTACAACTTTGTGTGTTTATGTGATGTTGACTCCTAACACACGGATACAATTTAGAGTTTTAGTATTGAATTCATCCATTGTCTTCTTTGAGAAGATTCTAAACTATTATTTTGTTAAACTCATGAAAGACATGGATAATGCGACATTATTGCTTGTTACTAGCGACAACTAATGTTCTTATTATTCGCAGGCATATTCTATCTCTACACAAATGTTGTTCGACGGATGACCTCCAATTGCTTGCTAGTCCAGTTGTCATTATTGCCATATTATTGTTAAACCCAGTACTGATTATCTCACTAAAATGCTTTTGTACATCATGTGTTCAGTTTTGCAAAGATAATATGTTTTATAACAATACGTGAAGACAGTATTATTCGACGCCAGAAACGCCACTAGAAGTACTTTGAATCTATGAGGCAAGTCATGGAGTGTAACTAAACCTGTAGCGATGAACAGTTGATGATTGAAAACAGAACATAAACGGTTACCCGCTAATATCAGTTGTTTCTGCTCCCCCTATGTCCAACATTATTGAACTCTTGTTATATATTCATATTTCGCACCATAGTTTACACATAAAAATTATTTTTATTACTAACTTCGTGGTTGATGAGAGTTATCATGAATCAATGTTTATAAGGTGTTCGCGAAACTGTGACCTTCCCGCTCTTTTTAAAATTGTGTTAGAGTTTTGTTAACATTATTTTTACCGAGATGATCTTCGAAATTGGCAATGTTTTATGTCGCTTACACTGTTGGAATTTAAGGAAATGTGTAAGTAAACCCGATATCTGAGACGTACAGAATAAGGTCTCCTCCAATATTGTTTCAATCAACTAATGGAAGCTGTTGAAGATACATTGAATGGATTTATGTTAACGAGTTTTATGTTAATGATTTCTTAAGTTTTGTCTCTACGTCCGACAAGAAATTGTTTCTCACCTTGTACACGGCTTAAGTAGAATTTAGCCATCATACTTGAATAACATAATGTTATTGTGAGATAAAGATGATATCATCTTCTTTGAGTATTATTAAGTTGTAACGAGGTGGCATTATAGATCCCATGAAGCTTATAGATCCCATGTAATGGACAAGATTTTAGCTGTCGTCTGGGCGAGGTCAAAAAGTGTCATATTTAGAGAAAAGTATGGATCTCTATATGGTATTTTGGAGAAACACGACTGAAAACAGATCTAAATGGAGGAACTTATTGGGGGTTGTGAATATCAAATATAAAAAAACAAACAAATAATTTTAGACGAGTTATCATAAGCACGTATGTTTCATGAACGATTTGCTCCCGTACTGAGCTGTGCATACTCCTAAGGTAAAGGCAAAAAAAATTAAAAAAAGTAAGAATAATATACGTTACTGAAATCATTGATTATTATATTTTATTGCTACAAACTGGTAGCAAGGTCCAGATGAGTAAATCCATTTTATTCCATTTTAATTGTCTGCAACGTTTTTGTGTCTTAGCATTATGCAGCACCGAGAACGGATTTGGATGAGACATCCAAATCCAGAGGAATGAAAGAACTTCTCCAAATCTTTGGATGTGACATTTCAACTTTGAAATCTCAATATTTAGATGTGACATCCTAACCTTACAGTATCCAAGCTGTAAGGTTAGGATGCCATATTGAAAGGTTTGGAGAAATCTTTAGATTTGGATCTCACATCCAAACCTAGGGTTATCACATTTGTTCCTCAGTGAGTGAATTTCTATTTTCGTTGTCCACAACGTAAAAATCAGCGACCTCAGACCTATTATGTGATAACCCTATCAATAGAAACGTGTCTGTTACATGGGAACTACAATCTTTTGAGTCCGCAGTTACCCATTGTTCCAAGTGACGAGGGCAAGAGCTTCATGTTGTGTTTCTCAGACTCTCCCCCCCCTCCTCATGGGATTTTCTCGTGGAACACGTTGTCTTGGGACGCCGTGCGACCTTCGCACCAAGTGGGACAAGGTCGTCCGACATCCGTCGCCGTGATGCGCCACCCCATGCAGTTCATCGAATCATACGCGTCAGGCTTCTTCGCTATCCATCAAGTTCTTTGGTATCTCAATATGGAATGCATAATTCGATGTAGACTTAATGACAATGGGAAACTAAAAGGAATATTCTGTTTTTTTAATTTCAGATGTGTAATATTAACGTAGCATTATTTTCTTGAAAAAATATGACATTAAAATATAACATTTTATTCACAAGGAGGGAGTCAGTGCGACTCAGTGTATAGTTCTGAACTTCTGTATGAATGGCTGGGGTAGCCGATGAGGTCTGGAATTTTTCATATCACCTCAACATGTAAACTGACTGTCAGGTTTACTCCGCTTGCTGTAAATTTAGTACCAGTTCTTTTCTGGGATCAAACCGGCCATAGCGAGATGCTGGCCACATTTCCACCTATTAATTGCTCTATCCTCCGTGAACATCATGGACACCTTCGAGGTCTGTTGTGGGACAGCTTGAATTTGACACATTTGAGTACAAGATAGCATGATAAAAATGAATAGGTATTATATCATTATGAACGAAACGAACACTAAAAAACAATTCACAAATTATTTTTTTGCTTTATATGTTCTATTACTTCCATTAACGCAGTGATTTGAAGCAAACCAGTTAATGTAATATTTGGAGAAGTGATCCGATCTCAAATAAATGATTTTTCTGGACATTTCTTTCTTAATTGTTTCTGGCAGTCGTAGAATTCTTTCGCGAATCCGATGGGTTGTTTTAGGTTTAAAGAATATCAAATAACATTAGGACTATGTAGAATATCAAATAACATTTCCGGTGAGATGCATTCGCATTCTGCGAAGATACCGCGAAGGTTGCATAATTATTGCGTTCCAGTCACATAACCTGACACTTGAAACTCCTGGGATTTCGTTAAGTTATGTACTGAAGTGAATCATCTTCCGAAACTGTACTTCAGTACTGCACGAAAACTGCTTTCAAGATATACCAGTTCTTAGAAATTTCTTTGTCTCCAATAAACTGACGTAGAAGTAGCAAATTAGGACACTCAAATGCAGAAAGGGACAAGAGGCGTCCCAGCTCGCGCATGGAGAGTCTGGGTTCGCTTTTCAACATTTTCACTCATCTGCTTCTAAATTTATCGGTTTGATTCCGTAAAATGCCCAGTATTTTTTGTGACTTTTCAAACATTCTTGATCATTTCAATGATGAACCAAAAAACTTGCAATTTTAGATATTTTATATGCAAATAACTTTGAACAAGAAAATATTTTCTTTCCATTAGAAATTCCAAAAATTATTGAAGTTTTTGAAATTATTTCTCCAGGTAATGAATATTTCTTGATAATTTACCGATCTGATGATCCAGTCGATGTTTTCATCGCATGTTGTACCCCTGGAAGACAACAGTATACCACTACGAGTTGCATCTCAATATTATAATCACCCCCACTTCATTTATTCCTTGACTACTCCTTTTCCGTGGTTCCCAATGGTGCTCAGTGAACGAAACAGTCACTTAAGTACAATAGCTGAGAATTAAAAAGGTCATGATAGTATATAAATTTTATTTAATACACTTATTAATTTTCTTTGCCCCTACCCATATTAGTTATCTGTCATAAAATCGTAATCCTTTAATATTTATATTTTCAGTTTCTGATTCAGTTCATTGCGAGTGAATACTGGGGTATTGTATGCACAGCCCACGGCACATATTAGGGCTTCTATAAGGTGCACGGATCCTAAGCCTCGCCATATATTGTCCATATTTATTTAAAAATGAAGCCCTTTTGAAATTGAAATTATTCCATCTATAAACCATCGGTGCATCTAAGATTTCCCAGTTTTACCTCATAATAATTAGAAATCTGACTAAAATGCGTAGGAGAGGTAGTTTATGAAAGTGATATTTGCTTGTGTGTAGGTTGAATGAGATCTGTAAATGCTATTTCTGTGAATGTACGTATTTCCTAAAGGACCACTTATGAATGCAACTGATCTTCTCATCCAAGCGGATGGGAGTTGCCGCTTCCTGCCGTATTCATTTACTGGAGCTTCGTTTTGGCAAACCAACTCATACGCGCTAAAGGAAATGACTATGACCGTATGTTTTGAAATAATTATTTCAATTTTTTTTTTTCAATTTTGTTTAGAGTTTTTGAAAACTGAAGAACTCTATTAATCTATAAAACCCTTCTTTATACGTTGGTTTTAAAAAACTGATTAAAGAATCGTCAAGATTTTCGGTCTTTTTTTTTCCCGAATACTGCCAACAACAATATCGGATCGTTAGGAAACGTGGTCGGGAATCCAAAGAAACACCTTGTAACTCCCAATATTGAGAGGAAAAGAAACGCTAATTGCAAAACACAAAACTTGCGTTCATTAATTAAAGTGAACCAAAAGTGTTCCTTGAAAACATTTTACGCACGGGTCTTATAATGAACAAACTTGGAAGAGACGTAGTTCTTATAACGAATAATGTCTGAGATTAACATCTTTTAAGTATGTATTTCTGACCATTATTATAGTATAATTTTGGAATGTAAAACTCTTCTATCCATAAATCTTTAAGAATAACGATTAGGACCCTTTGATCTTTTCAGTTAAGTGAAATGTTATAGAACCGTTACGGAGAAATTAACAGGTATTTATTTGCCAATGTTATGATATACTTTATATATAAAAATTCAGCTTACGTATGTTTGTGCTCGCAAAACTCGAAAAGTAGACGGTCGATTTACTTGAAAATTTGAATACGCGCGAGTTTTTATATATAAATTTTTATAGTAAAATGAAAATACACCCCTAACAGGGTAAAATGGGGGTTGGAATGTTTTATGGATGTATTCCAACATAACTCTTAGAGTACCTGGAGCAATTTCCATTTGATACACAGGTGACTGACTATATGAAAACAAGCACTGTGGGGATAAATCATCCCTTGCACCCAGGGAGGGGGGTGAGAAGGGGATGACATGTTAAAATAATGGAAAAATCCGATATTAGTTTCGAAACCTTACTTTTCGGTGCCGTTGAGATGGATAAGAGCGTCCCTGGTGCTTTGTAAGTTAACGTTCAGTCCACATTGCAGATAATATATCCCTAGCATCCCTAGACTACTCTAGGGATGGGAATGAAAGACAGGTAAACAATAAAAAAACGACCGATCTTAGTGTTGAATAAATCATTTTTGGGACAGCTGGAGTGAAATGACACCATGGAACAAATACACATGTAGCACCCCTTGGGTGGGGGGTGGCAATGGGTTTATGGATAATAAGAATTGAAAACTAATTTTGAGATATAAAAATTACATTGAATCCATAGTATTAGGGTAGATTAGATTTTTAAACTACCAATGCCATTAAGTTTAAATTGTGATCACATAGTGACATGGTATCCTTAGAGCTGGGGTGGGAAGGGCGAGACGTAAGAATAACGTAAAAAGACCGATTTAGGGTCGAGTTCATGGATTTTGTGTATTCTGAGATGAATAATTGTATTTCCAATGCCATTATGTTCCTACACAATGTACATTATGCACGACACCTCTAGATGTGAGGATTGGGAAGAGCGTATCTCGAAAAATTATCCAAAATATCAGGGAAGAAAATTCGCCCCTGAGGGGATGAAATGGGAAATTGGTGTTTTCTAAAACATTTTTCTCAATTACATCGGTGAAAGTGAGGGATTGATACACACCAATATTATCAAACCTTCAACATTAATGGATAACATTTTCATTGGATATCAATGTGAGAAATAATAAAGTTATATACATATTACAAAATTCACGCGAGCAAAGCCGCAGGTACTCAGCTAGTTTTGTATATGGTTCCAGTGTTTCTTTGTTGTTGCATAATATAAACTATCTTATTTATGAATGCACGAGGCAATAATGATAGACGTAAATATCTATTACAGTGCTGACATTAACGGGTAATGTTAGAAGTATGGTATCCTGGTCTTAATAGTGTACTCCATGATTATATTTTCGTTTATGGGTCCTCACTTGTTTCAAAATGACGGGAAAATTAAGGAAACGATTCACTCTTTTATAATGTAATATCGAAGTTACCGCCTAAGGACAGAAATACAAGGGTTTTAACTATAGGTTCTCGTCGATAGAACTGAGACCAATCACATTACTTTTAGCGCATTCCCATAACTCATGCTCCAACAAAATCACGAGCAAGAATCGATTGGTAATTGTGTGGGAAGGATTCCAATCACGAGGAGCAATGAGATGAAGCGGTGGAACTTATTACCCTCGTTCGATCACTATGACTTTGTTCTATTGTTGCCAACATCACACAGATATACCACACGTACATTCGTTTCTTCAATGATTACCTGTTGTATGCTGGCTCACGACGAACAAAAGGACTAATACTAAATTAAACTTTGCTAGCATAAATGAGAATTATTCAAAAATTTTCTTCTATATTTTGAAGGCGATTTTAAAGCAAACATAGATTAAGTTCTCTATATTTCGGGGATAATATTTAAAACACTTATTCGCTAATTATGTTTCAATGTTTTCATAATTTTGAATAAATTTATTTTATTCGACTTCTTGACAATTTAATTTCTACAAATAGCATTCCCGTGGAATACGAAGCAAAAACTGAATAGCAAACGGGTTAATCGTAAACAGCAGTAAGATCTAGAACCTAGTAAAAATTAACTGTGGCAGTAGTCACAGAGATGTTTCAGAACAGAATAAACGTCGCAATCACGTGCATAAAGTACATGATTATGTTAACACCATTATGTATTTTGTGATCACACGTCATTTCAATCATCTAAAAACTTGGCTGAATTGAATTGTAAGAATTTCTGCATAAATCGACCCGATACAGCCAAGATTCGAGACGAAAGGAAACATGGTTCGTTTATGTAATATAACGTCGGAAGAAATCAACATGATAACCAGAGAGGTTGTGAAATATTGAGTTTGCAATTTGTGATGATATTAGTAGAGTTGGATTATGTTTGTTGGTATACTTTCTGTGCTACAGTTGTCATATTGTCATGATGTATTATTGTGATGTATTTTCTTTATTAGTTATCAACCTGATAACCATAATCATAACCTGATAATCATAAACCTGAGGATGTCACAGGTAGAAACGTCGTCTTTTAGAGAATAAACAAGTCTAATTCAAAGATCGTTATATTGATTAATTAGTAGTTATAATCTAAAATATGTTTTGAACGAGAAATAATACATTTGGAAGATTTTATGAGTTGAAGATTTTCTCCCTCCAAATAAAGTTATTGTGAGTGGTGAAAAGTGGTCTCATAAAGCGATTCGCGTTTTCTCTGTGGCCGCTAGGTCAATTCTCAATCAAATTCATTTGAACGAATATCAAGTAGATATCGAAATGAAAAACTATGGCGTTTCTTAAATAATGGTAGGTTTGCGTTTTAAAATATCAATGAAAAAGTGTGTCTTTGAAATTAATACAAATTAAGACAAATTTACTCATGATTTTAATATATTCTTCCTAGACTTAAAGTCCCTTAATAATAACATTAATGATAAAAAGAATCTTATTTTTATATGTGAGTGTAAGGGGTACAATTGCAAATTTTGAAAACCTTGAAATTATAATTGAATCTGAAGGTCAAACTATGCGTAATGGTCTGTTCTGAATCTTGGAACATAGACAAATGTCATTCTATAAACTACAAGAATATAATATGTAATATAATTATAGAGTAAATAAACCTGATGGTGTCGTAGTATACATTAAAAGCTGTGTTGATGAAAATACCGAAATAATTGAAGTAGGTAGATTAAAAGTTCCGAAAACCAGTATGAAAAATAATAATGATAGAAACATAGAGATATCTGCTGTATTTAGATCACATGATTTACTATTGACTGAATTCAATTATAACTTAAAAACTTTTCTAAAAAATAAAAGAGTTAAAGATAATTTAATCACTGGTGACTATGACATTGACATCTCTTAGGACAACAATATAAGTCACGACTTTTTAAACAGTCTATTTCCTTCAATCAAATGGATTGAAGGGTGTTACAAGGCCAAATGATGCTTGTGATAACAGAACATGTATTGATAATGTGTAAATATAAAATTAATGCAAATGGCAAAAATCGTGCGAATATACCAAGAAAAGACTGGATCTCAGGTGCTATTATAAAAGCTTATGCAACTAAGGAAGGGCTTAAATTAGTTGGAATTTTAAGAAAAATGTTCCATCTTATTTGTTTTAAGATTAATATAATAAATGTTAAAAATACTGAATAAAGTAATTACAGAAGCTAAATTAAAGCACAAAAGAAATATAATTGAAAAGAAATATTGATGAAAGCAGAGATAACTATCATAGAGGGACGAATGAGGTTGTACGGTAAATTTCAGAGCACGTCACCCTCTGATTTTCTGTGTGATGAACGAAGAGGTATAGCACTATGTTTACCGCGTGTGACACATTTGGTAACTAAGAAGAGTAGTATTACATGACATTACAAATTGTGCTACAAAAAATAGTTTAGAAATAATGATTCCTTTTTATTAATACTATTCTTTATTATGATTCAAGCTTGCAGTTATTATTTTATATTTATAAGTAACAATTTTGTTTATAATCAATACTGAAATATTTTGTCTAGAGCAAATTTCTTTGACGCTATCACAAACTCGTTAGTTTCTCTGCACAGAAGCCGGTATAAAGCGTGGTAGCAGAAGTTAAGCAAGTAATTTGTTAACCTCTTCGCAATGTCCGATATGTGAAGCCGTTATCGTGATTTAAATCATTTTCAAAACCTTTATCTTGCTCCAGGTATGTCACGCGCTAATTTCGTAGCCGTGTCTATGTATTTGATTATGTCAAAATTACACGAGATTTAAAAGCCCTGAAATCAGGAATAGCTAATGACAACATTTCGGTGCTGTATTGTAATAGACAAATAGATATTTCATAATTTAACAACCTATTTTCTGCTCTCAACAAGTGACCGAAATCTTGACATATAATATATAACATAAGCATTTTTTAAATTAGACATTTCTATGTTAAGAAATCAGATATAACTAATGTAAATGACCCGGTTAACGAAAGTGCCTCTCTTAACTATTTCCTCTGGATCATTTGTCCTCGCGTCACTGGAGACCTCTAAGAACAGATAACCTGTAGTCACCTGGTAGTTCATTTTGCCTCCAGAGCTAATACTCTAATAATAATTTATACTCAGTATGTAAATCACAATTTGCACGAGATGAAAACTTAAAACGTGTTGGTTTTATGTATCACTTTGACATGTTTCCTCTGAGAGTAAGATTATGAAACTGAATAATAATGCGGTAATTTAAACGGGTTTCTACGTCATAATCTACATAGTAATTTTATCATTTGAGTCATTTCTCAAGAGATAATGGTTTAGTCAAGGAATACTGACGACTCACTAGAATTTAATGTTTGTGTAGTAGGTATATTCTTTATCTTGGCCATTAAAACCAACTTATGTATTTGTTTTAGATAATTAAGGCCTCAAAAACCAGTTTCTCTCCTTTCTTGTGCAATGACATCTTTAATTTTCTCCGCCATCCTTACATTAAATATTGCTTCAATTGTTAATTTTATATCGTATGCTATTTTTAGTGTTTATAAGACAAACGCCAAATAGTAAGAAATGCACAGACTGATATTTTAATTAAATCGTTTGGGAAAAAGAGAACTGAGAAATTATCTGATAAGTTCGATTAAGGGATAAAATAATTCGAACTTCATTAATCTTAGTTCATTACTTCATTTGTATGATAGCAAATTAATTATTCTGGTTCAAGGTTTATAGTGTTAATATTCATGTAGATTAAACCACGCATTGTTGCATTATTAAGAAAATGAACGCAACTAAAGTCTATACCACTGATCCCCAAAGTGGTCTATATTGACCCTCAGGGGTCGATTACGACTGTAAGGGGTCCATGTCAACGAAAAACAAAATTGAGTGTCCATGAGATGTATATGGCGGTCCACGATAGTGGATCTCATTTAAGCAGGTTGTGACCTTAATTTTGGCTTTCCGTGAATGGAATAATCCACATACATTGTATGTATGTCATGTGTATGTCGTACCTGTTACTTATCCCGTATTATGGAATATCGCGAGAAAGTTTTTAATTGCTTTTCCATCTTCATACCTGGTGGAAAGGGGTTTCGGCGCAGTTGCCAATTCCCTAAAAAAGAAATAGACTGGACATCACTGACCGAGGAGATTTGAGATTAAACCTAACTAAATTGATGATGAAAATTTGTTATTTGCATCAGGTCCATCCCTTCCAACAAGAGCATTTATTTTTGCTTAGTTATTTTATGTAATAGGTACTAAATTTTAAGTTGGTTTTAATTTGAATTAAATTAATAAATGCATAAAAAGTAACATGTGTTTTTTATGTTTTTCACACAGTTAGAAATTTAAATCTTTCAAAGTGACTAGCACTATACTAGCTGTCAAAAACATATTTGAAGTTGATGAATTTGCAAAAATTCAATATTAGATAAGCAGTGCGTCTACCCAAAGCCGAAAAACACGGCAAGTGGTCCACATAACAAAAACGTTTGGAGACCTCTGGTATCGTTGAAGAGAGTTTTTTCTGATGTCGAATTTCGTGCATTGCATACATAATCATGAAGGCAACGGGAAGGAGTCTCGGGTTGCAGTTGTGCATTACATCACAACTGCAAATCACTTGAGTTCATTCAAAAGTCTGTACCGACTGAGTGACAAGGCAGACAATACAACAAACAAACTACGCGGGGTATTCTAATAGCATCACATCATATCGACGTAATGTGGGTACATATGTAGTACTAAAAGAGAATGAATACGTAGTTCGCTCCGTTGACGAAAGTTCAGAGGTTTGAAGTGCGCGTAATTCTGACTCCATTCGACAAGGCTTGTGTCGCCAGTGCATTCTCCAGTTTAAACTATTTCCGGTTAGTCATTGTGATGACATAGTAAAGTGAGCACCCCTATGAGAATCCACAGGGACAGCAGAAACAAGCTTCAAATGAAGCGGTTTCCTTTTCTGGCATGAAACTCAGTGTGTCCTCTAGTGTACATTACGCTTGTGTCGTACTTTTCGTCAACATTTGCGGACGTTTTCTCCACATAACACGATTGGCGGTGAAGGAAATTAATTAATGAAAGGGTAAATAATGAACAGAAGCGTGGTATTTTAAGGGAGCACAAGAAAATCTAGCACAATTTTTTTTTACCTTTTAGGACCCTGCTTAATGCGTTGGAAGAAGTAAAAATTACATTCAATTCCTCAGTAATGGCTACAACAATTATGTAATAATAGTGAAATTAATTATATGCAGCACTTCTACACATATGATTACTTCATAATGTTCTCAGTAGCTATATTTAAAAAAATTGCTTCTAAAGATACGTCATCGAGAGAACATTGTAATTATATCAAATTTTTGCCTTCTTTTGTGTTTTAGTGGCCAGGCAAATAAACTCGCGACTTTGAGGAAGTTGTATTATTTCCAAATTCCAAGAGAAATTATATCTGTAATTACTTCATCCTTGTTATTTTATCATGAAGGCTATTTTCACATAGAGTTGTTTAATACTCCAATTCTTAACTAATTACATTTTAGGTATGATTAAAAAAAAAACAGTTTGAAAACCATTCGACGTTCGTACCCTCAATTAGGTCGATACTGTTGTTATCAAATCAAAATACCAAAGTTCAACTATCAAAGCGCCAATAAAGATAGAATATTGAACTGTGCGTAACAAATGTCTAGAGTGTGTTCTACTCGACTTTCAGGCGACAAAACTTTGATATAAAGATTCATTTAAAACCGTCAAATTACTTTTCAACGGACCTGAGTAATATAAATGATGTACATTAATAACAATTGCATTGGAAAATTTCTTTATTCGGAAGATGTTTATCTGTTAAAACGAATTCCCAGTGAATCTTAGAAATTAGGCAAGATATTAGAACATGTCCTTCATTACGTACGAGTGCGTCCATTTTTTCAACAAAACGTTGAGTTAGAAAGTGACGTACCTTAATTGATCTCAAAGCTACTGATAGAATAGTAGTTCGAGATAAAGACTACTGAATTATGCGAAGTGACACATTTTGAATCAATGTTTCAGACGAGTCATTTTTCAGAAATTGAACTGTACGTAACAAATGTCTAGTGTGTTCTACTCGACTTTCAGACGACGAAACTTTGAATATAAAAATTCATTTAAAACCGTCAAATTATTTTTAGAAAAAAAATCAGGTAGTAAACGTCAGGTATTCAGAAAGAAAATCATTTCACTTTAGACCCCAAAACTTACGAAATTTTATTCAAGTCGATTGCTCATATTTAATTATCATAAAACTTATTATTTTTTTAAATCAATTTGTTCTGACCTGAAAAAAATATTAAAGTGCGTTTAATATTGCACACTCGCGCTCGCTAGAGGTAAACATTCCCAGAAACCCCCCTCCCCCCACCTTTGGGGGTTGCTCCCGTGCCAAGCCATCTAGAGCAAAAATCCTTATTGCTAGATTAAAATGATTTACCGCGTAGACAATCGTACGCGGAGATCGTCCGGTGACAATCTAAAATCAGGAAATAGATTTCTTGCTGAACCGTATAATTCATTGCAATAAAAATGTACAGAAAAATGCTTTATTTATTGTATGTATTTACTATCATGAATAATTTTCAAAAAAAATATGTGTACGGAATTTTTTAGGTAAAACTCCTTGTACAGGTAGGATGAGGTGATGTTCGAAGGACAATAAATGTACAGGTAAATTACAGAAAATGAGGAAGGTAGTTGAGCTGTGATTGAACAACAGATATGTCAAGAAAACAGTTTAATGACATGAAACATGAATAAAACAAGAAATAATGAGATGATACAAATACCAAACTAGAAATCAGGCGCTGCGATGGTGTTGAGCGCTATATGATGTAGATTGAACAGTTGGAGTGCAGTTCGCGGCCAAGACGATGCTGCGATGTTTGGAGCGGGTTTGACCGTGAAATCTCGCAGGCTGGTTGCATGGGTTACGGTCACGGTATCCTGGGGGGCTGCGGTGAGCGTGGTTAGAATATCTGACCATAACATGGCGTGGCTGCCAGATGACGAAAGCGATGTGAAGATGATGACTCGTCGGATGACTTGTTGCAAGTGAGCGAGTGTCTTCATGTCGGCAGATGAGAACTGATGACTCGTTGAGTTGCTTGCAGAGCTGCCCACATGTTGTGGCTAGCTTTGGTTGCGCGCTGTCGGTGCAATCGATCAGTCGATCGATAGCGGGACGTCGTGACGTCACAGGTTGACCGTATCGATTGGACATAGTGCAATTGGGTAGCAAGTAATGTCAAGCCATTGTAAATTGATCTGGTGGGGAGAGACAGAATGTAGTCTCGTAGATTCCAGGATAATAACAGATTCTCTTTTTTTTACTCAATAACGTAAATTTTGAATGGACCTATGAGATTTGAAGAAATTATTCATGGAAGCTCAACAATCGAGAGATGTCACTCAATTGGCACAAAGAACATATAGCTTACAGATTTTCACTTGTTTAATGGTAAGATATTTAAAAAATGTCTAAACAATATGTATTCCTCAGATCTGTCTCTCATAAACATTATAAACTATTTTTCTTTAAATTATTGGTATATGAATACCGACGTTACCAATGAATATGTTAATCAAATAAATGATGTCTAAAACTTGTGTTTTGCCACTGCGCTAGGCAACATTAATTTAATTATAACCGATTAACGAAACATCTTTTTTACTTTCTTGCATTAATCGTACGTACCTTAATTTGTGGATGCTAGAAACCTATGTCATTCGAAAAAAATATCAATGTGAAATTTCTAGTTATGTCAAATACTATAAAGAAAACTTAAACACACGTACGAAATGAACATTTTTACGCTCGGCTACTGTGTGATAGTTATGATAAGTTACTAATATTTCATTATTATTTATATTCGAGAGAAGACAGATTTAATACATTTCAAAGCACGATGCTCTTATCAGACAAATGGTATCAGCTATCATCAATCGTTTCCAGCAAATTGTGTAATTTGATTTGCGTGTTCTAGAGTTGTAAAAGTCTGACGTGACTGATGTTGAGGAAAGATGCTTCAATCTCTTCCTTCTCCGCATGATGATGAAGAGAGGCGCCGCTCAACCGCGTGCCGTTGCTGCATACGTATCTTCGCAACTGAATCCTCATTTAAGATTACGCATTGTGTCTGCGTGTAAGATAAATACATTTAAAACGACCCAATCAAGCACACAATTTTCTTCACTGAATCTCAATTCTCCTTCTGATAAGGCTTTACAACCCTAGATGGTTCCTGGCCGACTCAATTACTTTCGACCATTTCTTCCTATTCTGCGATTGTCTCTCCCAATTGTCTGCCTTCATGTTCTTTAGATCTTGGCGCAAATCATCAAGCCATCTTTTCTTTGGTCTGTCTCTTGGTTTTGGTGCAATAGGAGCCCACTTTGTAATGTTTTTTACCACACGAGTGTGGTTCACGGGTTCCACATAACCAAGCTATACTAATCTTCTAGCCTTGATTTCTCTGACAATGTTATGTTGGATTATTAAGTTATTTAATTCTTCATTCTTTTTTGTCCCCAGCTATCTTCTCCAATTTTTGTCGGACCAAAGATTTTNTTGGACCAAAGATTTTTCTTACTATCTTTCTCTCAAATACAAATAATTTGAGTTCTAATTGCTTTTTCATTGTCCTGGTTTTACAGGAGTATAATACCACTGACTTTATTCACGTTATACAATTGTCATTGAATCCTTATTTAAGATTACACATAAATTTATTTATCACGACACAATCAATTTTTGCTTCACTGAATCTCACTTAAATAAACAAATTTTTGATAACGTTTGGTCTCACATTGTCTGAAATGTAGCATATTAAATGTAACAAACATACCATTGATGAGAAAATTGATACAGGGATGCTGCGGAGAATCTATGACGTCGTTTTTAATTTTTATTCCCGTAAATGTGTCTCAATTATTACTGGTTTTATTTTTATTCTGTATGATGTATTCATAGACTTATATGATACATACCCAGCGATCTCTGGTGTGGGTTGTCCGTGATAACATGAGACAGTAGATTCTGTTTGGCATTGCCTTCTATCTCGCACATCCGCTTGGAAGGGGGTAAGGGATTTTGTGTTATGACATGTGCGTAACAGTCAGCAGACGGAGAGGGGAATCGAGTTCTCCCACTGAAGTCGATGTGCGAGAGAGACAGAGGTCCCAAACTTTGCTTTCCTCTCCGGACAACCGGTATATAAGATCACTGGGTCTATATCATATGGATGTATTATGATGTTATTTCAATGAATTTTAATGTTAATTGACTCATCACATAGTCTTTTCGATGTTGGTCAGTTGGTCAATTGATTGCTTATTTGTGACTCTTTGCAATCTGCAGTACATGTTCTTTATAATCCATGAGTCCATGTCTGATGCCCAGCCCTAGCCTCGGCATGTTAGCTACATTGCGTTTTTTATTCTCAGCCGGTTCGAACGTTCTTGGGCTTAAATGAAAGGTCTGACTTTCAGGAAGAATTACGACATTACAGCGTTCCTTGAGTACTAAATGTGCATTACACTTGCATTAAAATCGGAGTTTAATTTTTATAATCATTATTATTATCATCGAAGCATTGATTGGTCTATCGTTTTTGATTTGGGGTAGGGAGGTTCTTCCTGTTAGGTGGAGAAACTTCAGCTACACTGATCAGGACACATTTAGAAAACGAGAAAATGTATCTTACTGCAAATACTCGTATGGAAGCAACGTTTGCTATTTACAATAATAGAGACGATGTTCGCGTGGAGAATGTATATTCTCTCGTTAAAAATCATTATATGCACCCAGTGCTAGGGTGGATATTCAAGTTTCCAGAGAAACATGTATCAAATTGAAAGAAGTTGAAAAACAAGACAAAATATTCAAGCTTCCGAGGGGTAACGTTGAGGTAGAACAGCCCCAACGACATTGACATATTTGAAATGTGAGTTTCATTCTATATAAAGAAGTGTAGTGTTCAACAATGTTCACTATACATATCCAACTTACGAGTATTGATAAGATTTTATGGCTGAAAAGAATTTTGAGAAGTGTGCCGTATGCCTCTTCAACTCTATCACGAGGGAGAAGTACATTCGAACTACAAGTATTCTTTATTTTTGGCCGTTCTTTTATATTCTGCCTGGCTGGGTGGTAAATTTTTTATATAAATTATTCTAAGGTGCAAGAAAAACTATTGTGGTTTTTATTTTAAATTTTGTGAAACGTGCAACTAAAAACTTCAAAAAATACTAACGAAAAATTGGTCAAAGCACCCCCTCATTCCTTTTTAATTTTGGAAAAAACACCATAGTCCTTTCAGTAACAGGGTTGCATATAAATTCATTGTCCACCAGCAACAGCAACCAGTATTTTTAAAGTATACAAAAACTACGAAATGAAAGTAGTCCTAACTAAACGAAGAGATGCCTCCGAAGGTCGTCGACTCTGCTTGCGTCTCTTAGGTCTTTAACTGTCTGGTTGACACAAACAAGATACTTAAGGAAACCAGAGACTATTCATCTCAGCTTTCGGTAATTTCCCTGTGGAAAATTACTGGAACATGTGCAGTGTATCACTCAACTATTCCAGTTCTCAGAGTCAACTGAAATTACTTTTGATTTTCATAAGAAAGCGCTTGTGATTAGGAGATACTATCTCCTTTTAAAAGAAAATAAATATTTCATTTCAACTTTGATATTATTTTGAGCTTTGCAATTTTATATATATCCCAGTTCATCAATCTTTTTAAATAATGGGTCGGTTTCTTTCTATAGCTTGTAGAGCTGTAATCGTACTTTCATTAAAAGTTGCAGGGAACCAGGACACCTTCAGTTATTTCTCAAATTCGAATAATTTATATTTATGAACAACACTCCTACCTTAGTTATCAGAATTAAAAAACTTTCGACTGAATGATCTGGAGGGTTCCTCATTGATGACAGAGTTTCGCAATTTCTTGGTCCCGACTCGTACTCGCCTCTTCACAGCAATCGTATTATAACCCATTTGACTTCTGAAAGAGTTATATATTGTTACAATGAAAGCTTAGTTGAAGTAGTGAGAACGTTTGAAAGTTAAGTTATGGAATTTAAACAGCGCTCTATACGCTCTGTTGACCGCATGTGTGATAAGTTATACTATTTAATGCGCACGCAAGAGTGGATCCAAACTTGATCACTATTTAAATGAAATCATTTGTCATTATTGAATAAATATGAGATATCACAATTTATTTTTTATTTTGTTTTATGGCGAGGTTTGGGTCATTTGGCCTGCTCTTCCACCTTGGGTAAGGGAATTGGGAAGGAGAGATGTTGGGTTGCCAGGGAACTAACGGTACCGAACCGACATTTGTCTGGAGTAGGCAAGGGCAAACCCCAGCTGAAAACATCAAGTTAGGCCAGTCAGGCAGCGAAGACAGTACCACTTGAAGTCCACCATTGTCGGTATATTTATTTTATTTTATAATAAACGTATTTAATTATAATTTTTCATTTTTAAATTTAAAAGAAGGAATAACATTTTTGAAAGGATCTAAATGTCCTAAGATGTACGTGTAGATAATTTTATTATTCCTACTGTATAAGAATATAGGTCACCCATTATTCTATTGAACTAATTCTGCTAAAGTCTTTCATTCCGATAATCCCACGTCTCGCTCTGCGTCTATCGATCAGGAGGAGGAAGAAGCCCCTTGCGCTGCCGGGCAAGGAGGGGCATGTGCGCGCGAGTCCGCTCGCCCGCTGCCTCCTCGCTTTCCACCCCTTTCCCCTCGAAGTCTCTCGATATCGAGAGATTGCTTCTCCTCTCTCTTGCCAGATTTTCAAACAGACCTCATTCTATGATAAAACAATTCTCCAGTTTTCCTATTGTTAAATTATACCAGTACCTAAAGTACTACTACTATTATTTACTACTTTGCTTCATTTCATGAGTTTCGTCAAATTTGATAACACAGGCACACAAATAGAAAAGAAAAGCCGAAACCCAGAAGGTAGACCCTACTACCCCTATGTATTTTGAGGCGCAAAAACCGATTATGACTAATTTTTTTTTAACTATTCAATTTTCCCATAGCACCCCCTACAGCCCCCAGGAGGGTTGAGATTTCTTTTTTCATGAACATTTAAAATATATGTATTTTCTCAGGTATTTTGGTGAACTGAAAGCGATTATAACGATAAAAACTGATTTGAACTACCCAACCCCCATTGGGGGTTGAAATTTCATGTCTTTTGAAAATTTAAAACGTATGCATATTCTCATATATTGGTGCGCTGTGACCGAATATAATGACGAAAATAGATTTCAACTACCCAACCACCCCTTAGCACCCCCTTAAAACCCCCATTGGGGGTTGAAATTTCGCTTCTTCTGAAAATTTAAAATATGTGTATATTTTCGGATATTTTGGTGCGCTGAAGCTGCATATGACGATAAAAAATTATTCCGATTACCCGCTAACACTCCTTACGATCCTCAGAGGATGGGAATTGAACGTAATACTCCTTATGGAAATTGAGAATATATGTATATTATGAAATCACTGTTTATCGTAATATTCGGTTTTATAAGAAAAAGAATATCCACGTCTTACGAGGGTTTTGAGGCAGAGAAACTCGTATCCTTCTGGGTGGTTCTACCGAGCAATGTTAGACAAATCATTCAAAAGTCTAATAATCTTCTTTGTTTCTATTTAAATAACTTTTTATGTTTGTTTTATGAATTATAGTGACTAGTTACGACAATTTAATTTGTAAAGTTCATTGAATTGTTCAGTTGCGTCTACATTTTTCATAGAAAGATTAATATTTTTATTTCCTGCTGCCGTAATATTAAATTTAGTTATGCATGGATAGTAGATTAATTATTATTATATTATAAACTTTTGAATACTGTAATAGTTTCTTAAATCTGAAATAGGTGCAACTGACTCATTCATTGAACCACGGAAAACCAATGGTCAGGACACAAAGACTGTTCATGGAAAAATTTTAACAAGAAACAATATTTACAAAAGTATTTACATAAAACAAGAGTATATAAGAATTATTACAAAATTAGTATTTACAAAAAAGAGTCTATAAGAAAAAGTATTTACAAAATAGTCTTTCTTCACCCGTACGTAGATAGAAGTTTCGTTACCTGTAACATAGAAAGAAAAAAGCCGGCAGTATCACGTTGCATTTTGCCCAACCATTATAATCACCTTCATTTCTTTCTCCCTTTTTTCCCTTACGTAGCTTAGAAACTGCCCCAAAGATTCCACTACAGACTTTCTGTTGCCACGCATTATAATAATTGCCAAATTTCTGTTTGTTTTCGCTTATAAAGTCCAGATTTCGATATTTTCTGCATCTCGTAAATTATGCGCTGCTCCGTGTAGGAGTTCATCCCTTTTCTTGAATGAGACCAATTTCACCACTATTGACCTCTTTCCCGTTCTTCGTCCTACGCGATGAGCACGCTCCACGTCGTACTCTCCTAGCTGCTCGCCCGCCTGCGCTGCAATATCATGGACCAAACGCTCCGAGTCTGCCCATGTTTCACCGCGGAGTTCCCCTAGACCGAAGACCAAAAGGTTGTTTCTTCGAGACTGGTTCTCCAAGTAATCGATCTTCAGAGAGAGAAAAATTCTCTTTCTCGAGCAACTCGGAGCTCGAGACCCTCCACTCTCTCACGGAAGCCCAGAAGCTCCTGCAAGAGCGTGGAGTGCCCGTCCTGCCTCTCTAAAACCTCCCTTAGTCTGACCCGAATTTCCTCCATGACATCAACAGTGGGAGGTCCAGGGTTCAGTTTCACCCCACCGATTATTAATAATGTGGCAATTACTGCCGCACTCAATATGCATATTAAATACAAATTAATATTGCATTGGCTCCTGTCCCCTGTTGACCAGGTACCTCTTACCCAGCGGCTGATGGCCGCTCGCCACTGTTCCACGGAGATCTTGAACATTTTCTGTCTTGCTTGTCTTCTTTATCGTGAACTTTAACGTTTACTCCCGTGAACAAGTTAACTTTCAAAAAAAATTACGCCGTGAACGCACAGAGGACGACTGAACACCGAAACACGCAGGTAGCCGGCTAAAAGCGGAGCTCTTACACAGACGTCCGTTCACTTCGGCAGTTTGCTAACAACCGAGAGCTAGAGCAAGCCCCACCGATGGCACCCCCAGGTGGCAGTGTTGTCGCTCATCACCAAGTCATCCCGGATTCGATTCCCGATGGGGTCAGAAAATTTGTAGCTTTTCACATTAATGTCCCAGTTCATAGAGCTGTCACTACTGAAAAGCAAACCTTCCTTCCTATCCAGCTTCTCCTAGTATCAATAACTTTAACTACTTCTACTAACCCCTCCACGTGGACCACGTGGACCAACCTTCCACCCATTTCCTAACTCCTATCGCTCCATGTAGATAAGCTTCAATTGCACGCTACATTTCCCTTTTACAAATACTGCAATATATGAGAGCAAGTCGCAGCCCAAGGTTGACTCTACTGGGGCTAAACGGGCAGAAGTCTGCTAAAGCATTGTAAGCGGTTCGACACTGTGGAGTTCTTTCCCGTTCAACCCCTGTACGTACGGTCGTAATACTGTAAGCGACCTGTAATACGTAGGTGTATGGGCTCTGAAATCACAATACTGGCTTATGGGCAGTGTGCGTCCGAATAACGAAGTTCGATGCGTGAGGCCAGCTTTACTGCGACGAGTGCTTCCGTCGCTGAGCTGGGAGCAAAAAGCAAAACCTTCGTGCTCCGTAGAGCAATTGTGTCATCTTGCGTGCAGAATGAATTCTCTTAGTACACATTTGAATATATTTACTAATGATTGGTTATCACGTTTGAGTAGTTGTCTCTTCCACTTGTTGAGTTATATGAGCATGTTCTAATGCTTTTGTGCGACATTGACAGAAAATTTTTATACGACAAATTTTAACGTTTTTAACGGTTGTTTTTCAGTTTTCGCAACAATAAGTCTCAAGAAATATTTTGGCCATGTAGCAATGCAAATTGATGGACACTTCTTGGAAAACTAAGGACACTGATCGGCTTCTCTTTGTTGTTGTGACTCGTTCTACCCTTCGTTATAGTTTCGTGTTTACTAAAATAGTTCGTTTACATATAAAACAATGACTAGTTCGTGAATATAGCGAAAATTTGGTGAAAAACAACAACACATTTCACTCTAATCCAGAGGTCACAACCTATTTAGCATGAGACCCCCTGTGAGGCAACTGAAGCATGATACACCCTTTAGCAATTTTGTTCCTTTTAAAATATGCTTATGTTTGTCTTCTTTTTAAACATAAATTACATAAAATGTACACTTAAAAATGCACTTAATACACTTAAAGATCTCTAAACATTGTTAATTTAACTATTCATATTTTCCAATCTGTTTTAACACAGTTTATTTGAAATAATCAATAACCTTCAAATGTATTGTAATTTGTCGTTGTTTTTCTAAAATCGTATTACGCGCAATTTTTAAAAGTGTGTTTCGAAAAATCCTTTCCCAGTGAGCCTCTTTACAATACATGAGCGATTAGTCAAAATTTCAGGTTTCTATCTTTAATATTCTTCTCTATGATAAGATGACTAATACAGAACAACGCTTCCAATATTTTCACTCTTTTTCGTGCAATTAAATTTTAAAATTAAACTCCAGAAATTGATTTTTAAGTATTTTATTTAACAGTTTTACGAACACAAACCGAGACAATGTCTGCATACATTCATGGAATACAGCGAAAGTTGAAAACCTGGTCGTTAATGGTAATGACACGTACCTGAAAAAGTTTCTACCACTTTGCACCCGTTAAAAAATACACCACCATACAAACAGAACATTACATGATTAATGATCAAAATATCGTGCAAAACACGTTCAACAATTCCATATTCTAACAGCATCAAAAAATAAAGCGTATACAAAGGGTTGGAAGTAAAAATTTTCTTCAATAATATTTGTTTATATTGATCAAACTTTTCGTGAAACTAATACATTTATACTGAGCCGTAAGACCAGTGAAGTAAGTTATGGGCTGTACGTGACTGGCATATTAGATAAGATTTGAAGTGAACTCTGAAGTGAAGTCCCTCATTTGTAAAATCAATATATTTTCTTCAATTTATATTTAACTTTTACAGCTTCTTATACCTTTTTATATTTCCTTACGAATATTGTTGAGAGTATACATGGGGTGTACTCATATTTCACCAGTTTTCACTCTGATTGTTAAAAAAGAGTTAATGTTTTATTATGATGAATGTAACACTATTTTAAATTGTATAAAGTTATGTCAACTATAAACTACTATAAACTTTCGAAATATGTGTTTTCTATTTTTTTTAATTTCTGAAGTTTATTTTAGATATCTTTATGGGTGTAAAATGTGTAAATATTCCATTTTACACGCGTAAATAATCAATTAATAAAAATCTGGATGATGAGAAATAGGTAATTTGCATTTTAGTTATGAATTTTTTTTGCTTATCGCATTGTTGATTTTCAATCAAACTTATCAGTACTTTTTTTAGGAGGGCACTCTTGAAGCCCAAAATTTATTGATAGTAACTTTAAAGTTACCGGCGATGCGAGCGTACATAATCCAGATCCTTTTTCAGTTTTCACTGAAAAAAAAACAGTTTTGTAAAAGAATTTATTTATTGATTTATGTTAAGAATTACTGAACGATTTTCTTCTTTACATCTTTTATTAAGTATTTTTCCTGATAGTTGGAAAAATTGCAAATTTTCTCTATAGGAAGGTTACTTTGCAGAGCGTTTCATTTCTTGTAAACATACTTCTAACCATACCTGCAGCACATGCATGTCTACGGAGTTTTAACGCCTTTTATACATTTAATTAAGTTATTTATTTAAATAATACATCCGTCCCCAACATCAGACCATTTGGTTCAGCACGCCTCATTTCGAAAGTGCCATGTACTAGGATAGCTATTTACTATAGTCTGTTCGCTGATTTGACTGAAATTTAAAAGAATACAACAGAATGTAGAATAAAATAATCTTAATAAACAATATATTCGTTATAAGGAACTGAAACTTTCACAATCATTGTGGATTCATGTTTTCCTAATCGTACTGAATTATTAACCGAAATGGTTTATTATTTTCGTTTATTCTCCTCATCTAATCCAACTTTATCAGAGTAATGGTATATTTCGAGTGATATGAAAAATATGAAGAGACGTTTATTCATTTGTTTAGCTGATACGATGGGAGCGAACACTTCCTGTTTGTGTTTAGGGTCTTGTGACATTGCATACTTGTCTTTCCCTTTAATATAAGTAATAACACTTACATTCCTTAGCCAGTATTTACGTTATTAACTGTTGAAGCAATTGATTCAGAATTTTTTTTATTGGGGCTGTAGGATTCGCCAACATCAAGGTCATTAGAGTGCTCTTCAGAAATTAGTTATACAAAAACTGAGATCTAGTTGACCTCAATGTGTTGACAGAATGGTATGATGAAATCATGTTAATTTTTATGGTCCACTTTAAGAGAATGAAAACATTAGTTACATGGCCTTAAATCCAATGTATACCATTCGCCAACGCCACTATCATTCGCCGAAGGTACTGGAAATTTTATTCACAATTGATAGCTATTTATTGCTCCTTGATAGCACGTGATGTGAAGCAATAACAGGGAATTGTGAAAAAGTTCCACATTTCCATCGGATCTTGACGAATTGGGGTCAGAAGAGATTGTTTACTGTTTCCTAGTGATGTCATTGTCGTATGCGAGCGGGCAACTCAGTTCTCTCGATAAGATGGGATTTACGCTTCATTGTGTAATTTCATAATCGTGAGTTTTCTACCCAGATGTGGAAACTCCTGCTGTGATAACCAATGCCTCTGTCCGAACTGCTTACAAGTCTGTTGAAGTTAAATCTCAATACAATTTATCTGTAATGAGTCATTTTACACAAATGTGGCATTTTGATTTACAGGAATTTATGATTTTAAAGCTTTTACCAACTCGTTTTTGCTTAACCCTTTTCTTACATGAGTGGATATTGTTTCTCCAAAACAGCATTCTCTCATTGTTCGAGTATTGTTAGCAGCTAATTAATTAACTACTGTTGACAAAGAACTGTGGAGGGTGTCCACAGGACTGAAAAGTTGAATAATGAACTATGAAACTCCATTAACACTTCTATTTGACTCTTCGACATCGAATATGATACTTATATACTAATAATTGAACGTAAATAGTTCTTAAACTGGTATTTAAATGGCAGTCATCCATATCAGATCATCCTTTTTTAAACTCAATACTATAATATTGTATATTGAATGTTACGTCCACTAAAATATTCATTAAATTGCAAACTTTAAGAAAATTCGTCTGCGTTTTCATATTGTACAGTGATTAAATAAATACAAACCACTGTCTCCAGTTGTCTTGACTATCCGGTAATCGCCACATCTCGGATGAAGGATCGTTGTTTTGGCCATCTCTTTGTTATTAGCAGTTCCTATTTTTATTACTTTTGGTAGTTTTTGGCGAAGTAGAGGTCACATTTCAAATTTGTTCTGGGTTTGAATCCCGCGTAAAACATCAGGGAAAGAAACAGAATAACGCTCCGCGATGTTGTATGCTTCAGCCGAAGAGAAAAGGTAAGGCCGGCGTCGGTCGCCCAGGTCGACATTCATTTTTTAGCAGGTTGAGTACATACCTTAGTGTGGACGTTGAAGAATGGGGAAATCTTCAGATTGACATCAACGGGATTGCAATCTCAGATGTCCAGTCACCAAGTCTTCTACTCCATGCGCAACACTTTTGCATTTAAAATTCTCCCTCGCCAACATATTTCTATTGAAAATCATTGAAGCCGGAAGCGCCTGAATTAGATCTGGTCTGACGAAGTGAAAACGGGAACAATTTTAACCCGATTGCATTATATTTTGTATTAGGTACATTACTATTATTATTTGTTATTTTCTTTCTCATGTGGTACATTTCCATAAACTTCAAACAGTAAGGTAGGACCTCAGTGACTGAGAACCACCGAGTGACTGTATTCTTACTTACAGATATTAAGGAAAAAGTCAGTGAAGTCAGGGAGCGTACGTATTGATAAGAAATCTCTTTTGTTGAGATGTTTGAAGGAATAATGGAAGATAATTGAAATGTCATAATAAAAGCGCCGAATAATATTTTTATAGATATATCTGGTAGAAATAAAGGAAGAAACATTTCGTATTTGACCACAATTGGGGTAAATTTTCACGAATTAAAAAAAAATCTGTCAATGTATCGAGAAACAACTTAAGTGAGAGGTGTCATCATTTTTAATGTTTCAATGTATAAGTGTGTTGTTGATGAGTCCAGCTACTCGTCTTGTCATCTTGAGCTCCTGGTGCTGGCGAAGTGCGTCGAGCGGCGAAACTTAGAACGATGAGGTTTCACTTCCACTCCAACCCCTCCGTTCTATACTGTGCTATGACAGCTCTGTAATCTATAAACACCCACTTCCGTGTTATAGAAAAATACGCTCGTCTATTTAAGATCGCGATTTAAGTATTTTCACATTGCAAGAATCTTGCAAAATAGTCGACAAACGGCTACTGTGGCACCGGTTGCAAATTCCTGTCACATGTGAGATTTCACGAACATATAAATTAATTATTTGAGTTTCTAAGAACTATTTTGTTGTATTGTAATAAAAACTTGGAGCAATATTCAATTCTGGTGTACAAATTACGATCACAACTGGTCTGGGGGTAAAAATCGACCCCGGAATTTCTTTAGAAATATACTCCATAATCCGCTCTATAATCACTAACAGAAGTCTCGTTTTTTTAAATATCATATGGGTGAAAAAACAAAAACAAAATAGACGTAGTTTGCGGATTTAATTTAAAAATGATAACTATAGTTTTTTAAAAAAATATGATTTACAGACACACTAACTTGTAGCATAAGTAACCAATTTTTTCCTTAACTTTGTTTTCTATTGTTGACTTATTTCTCCGGCGATATCAATATCATGAGCAAACACAAGATTTTCTACAATTTAATGTGTAATTTGGTTTGAGAAATGTGAGAAAGATTTATTGGTCTGAAAAATTTGTTTTGTTGTATTATCGAATATTTTATATTTCGCGTTAATTTTCTTCCCCTATGGCATTCGCCAGAATTATTAGATGACCACTCCAGGCCTGTTTACGGTGTTAAAATATTTGGGGGTTTTAAGCACCATACAACCTTAACGCTAGCAGCCACTAACTGCTCTACAATAGTGTTTTGTTTTAATAAATTTACATCTATTTTGCGAGAACATTGCCCAATTTACGAGTCCAGCCGACTTTGAAACACAAACATTAATTCTATGTTGAGTTAATATTTTCAATGGACAAGTAAAAATTCCAGATCGAATAAACTTCTTCAAAAATGTAATACATGAAAAGGTATTGTAATAAATGATAAGAATCTGAGAAAAGTCTTGGCGTCGTCTTGTGGAAGAATTCGTTGTCGCACGAGTGGGAACGGACAACGGAACGCGTATTCAGAGCAATGATGTTTACTTAAGTCTCACGACAGCGTGTATTTCACGATTACCACACAAGCATCCGCTTAATAGGAACGCTTTCTTTCTCTTTGAAAGAAGTGGAACGGTGGCCTCTGGTCAAATGTCGAGTGTTCAATTGTCCGTCTCGCGCCCATTTCGTTCCCGCGTTGTTGTCTCTTGCCGCAGCAGCATCCCTTTCCCCTCTTGGTACTCGGCATCGTCACGGCTCGCAGATTGCGGTAGTCAGTTTCCTTTGTTCACCATTGATACATTCGCCTCACGTAACTCCGCCATCTTATATAACCTTTCTTTTTTGCAATAATATCACTCCACTCCTATTCGACGCGCTGTAATGCGTTAGTCGACCGAATAAAAAAAACGAGTGAGAAAAAAAGTAGTTTTTAGTATGGAAGCGAGTAAACATAAAAGCAACGGCTCTTGCACCCATCGTGCAGGTAGGAGCGGTTGACTCAGGTCGTGCAGTTATTTCGCGAATCTCCTCCAAGTCAAATCGGCGCCAGTCGACCTGTTGTTGCTAGGTCGCCTTCTCTCCGCTGCCCCGAAGCGCCCCGCTCCAACTCACGCGGCCGCTTTCCCTGTCCTCCCCTCTCTCCTTCCGCTCAGCACCGTCACCCTCCCCGCCGCCAGCCGACTCACGGCCCGCGTTGGCTGCGCGTGACGTCACCGTTCGCTCCGTCGTCGTCGTCGCCGTCGTGGCGAGCAGGGAGGACGGCGCGGAGCGGTCGGACGGACGGACGGGCAGCCAGCCGGGCCCACCAACCAACCAGCCAACCAGCCAGCGAAGCAGCGAGCGAGCGACGGGGAGCGCGCGGCCTGCGCACGGCTGCCTGTGGCATTCGCCTCGCGACTACTCGCGACTCGGCTGGTGGCGCCGCCAGCAGACTCGTGCTGCTGCTGCAGGCCTTGTACTGTCGCTCGCTACACACGCCCCTGCGCTTACGCCCGCAGCCGAGACCATGGTCTTCATCGAATATTTTCAAAACTACAAGTCAGTGTCGTGCATTAAGTGAACTCCAGCAACGAAGTGAAAGCCGATTACACGCGTCTGTTCGCCTGGCAGTGGCGAGAACGTATCCAGGTGTTGGTGTTGCGTGTGTGCTCGTGAATCAAGCAGAACGTGTTACTCGTGTTGCGGGGATTGTGAGCTTTGTGCAGTGAAGCCGAATTAGCGAGCACCCGTCAAGATGTCAAAGGTGTCCGTTAACAAGCCGGTGGCTCGGAGCAACCGCGCCCGCAAGATAAGCAGGGTAAGTTTGACGAGGGCTGATACGCTTTGCGTAGCTTTCGCGCGACTATATCTTTCTCAGGACGTAGGCGTCATGCTGCTTGGACGCTATTTAATTGCGCAAGTTGATTAACATTCCCTGTGCATGCAAAACACCCGTGCGCTGCAAAATGGTCGCCTGTCTTTGTGCAAAGAACGGCGGCGGTGATGGAAGAGTCAGTCAGACGGTCGCAACGCGCGCGCATGCGTCGGACGCCGCGCGTCAGCTGTTTGGTTGAGAAGGTGGTGAGGGCGGCGAGGGCGGAGGCCGCGTGGCCAGGAGCGGAGACTTGTCCTGCGGCGGACAACCATCGGAGACCCCCGATTGCGTTAGGGAGGGGGAGGGACAGTGGAAGGGTTGTTGATCTCGACGCGCAGCTTCACGTGACTTAGTCCACCTGCTCCTCAGGGTTCCCCGCTTTGGTCAACAGAAAAAACAGTGAATCACGGACCCAAAGTGCCTCATCGTCCTCTGAAAAAAGGTCTTTGAGTAAATCGTTTTTCGCATTTTGTTTTAAAATATTTTTAGTGCTTTTGATAGCAGACCGTACTTGGAAGATAATTTTCTGAAAAGGGTATATGTTCTGAGACGACGAGAATAGTTATATGGAATACATTGAATTTTGGATTAAACTTTACGTTTGGTAGTAGTAAAATGAAATATTTAGTGATTCCTACACCGCTTAGTTGTTATAGCGGTTCCTGTGGAACATCTGCGTTGCATATATTTTGTTGTGTAAAGATTCACTTTCTGTTTTAGTTTTTCTTTTTGAATATGTATTCAGCATTTAAAAAATATATTGTTGCTTAATTTTTATGCATTATACTATCTATACAGTACATTGCTTTAGTGTTTTATTTCCGGTATCACTCCGATTATCCGGATAAGTGCAGGCCTCAGTTAGATGGGACAAATGATGTTCTGCTGTATTTCGTTTAACATGAAATATCCCAAGAAATGATAAGTTTTTTACATCTGGAGACCTTCTGGAGGCAAGCCATTTCCCTTCTTAATACTGGCCCTTTCCTTTGAATGGAATGCATTTTACCGAGTTTATAAAATGTTAGGATAGGAACTTTTCTGTAATTACAACTTCTACCAATAATATTGAAAAAATCACATAATGTTACAACAAAATTCTTCACCTCTAAGTGGGACCTTCTCTACTAACAAATTAAAAATAAAGACACATCCCATCTATTCTTTTAATTTGAACAATTTAAGTTTCGTTCGGTATACTTTTCAGATGTTTTCGACGTGTTGGTCCTTCAGATTGAAAAAAAAAAGGTGTATGTGCTCAGAGCGAAACTTAATCTCAATTAATCGATACAGAAATGTACTAACAAAAGAATAAAAGTCCACAAAATATATTTCAATGAGTAAGCAACTCAAATTTTTTAAATCAATTTTTTAATGCCTTAAACTGCAATACCGAAAGTATATGTCATATCCTTAGCGTACTTACATTGCTTTGCAGTTTAACTCAGCTCAATGTACTTATAAAATTTCATTGCGATAGGTTATTTCCTATTGTAGTTAGAAGAGTTTTCAGGTTCATTTCATTCCCCGAGCGATACATTTCAAAAGGATGCTAGTTGCAAACTAAACACTTCAAACAAAGCACTCTTGGTGATGAAATTTCGTACATGTAACAACTTCTTTGTGAAGATCGAACTTCTTTGAGGTTATAATACAAAGCTTGTGTCTATAAATTTAAAAAAATACGTTGAGTTGTCTCAGTAAATAAGTAATGAACTGTTTTTTTTCCCTTCAAACGTACTGTGTTCTATAAAAAATTATATCTGATGAACTCAACTGAATGTTCTTCATAATTTTAAATAAAATTTCTTCGTAATTTCTTTCAAACGATTCATTAATTTTTTTAACGTTTCTTCCATAAAGAGAAAGCTTTTGAATTAGTGTACTGGAAGTATGCGTTAATATAATCATCAGGTACTTGTATTTCCTTTTGTTTATAAATATAAGACACCGACAGCGAACACTCTTCAATTTATTCCTTACCTACTATCGGATATTTTATTCTAGACCCCTTCACTTTGAACTGCTGTAGAAGGCACAAAAAAATCATAGAAAAAATTAATTAACACCATAAAATTTGTCATGTTCTTGTGCATATACTTAATGAAAAAATAGTTATATGAATGAATAATACTTTTAAAATAGCAGAAATGTTTAAAAAAAACACGAAATTTCCACAGCTTTTCCCGATACGTCGACTTCACTAATTTTTATACAATAAACTAAAAGTGCCAAAAATAATTCTTATTCGGTAAATGATTACTAATATGTTTGTGACAACATTTACAAATTTCAAGCTTCTACATGCAAAATATAACGAGTTATTAACATTTTTCGAAAACCTTGCCAAAAACGACCAGGCACGTTTTTAAGGAATAAAATTTTCCTGAAGGAATTGTCGCCTTCAGGAAAATGCCGTGATCACATGATCAATGAATTTAAACGTTTAAAACTTAGTACGTAACCGTAAATAAGTGATAAACAGAATTGTGTTTTCATTTGGCAACCAGCGATACCTCAGCGGGGAAGTACAGTCTGGTCGTGCTGATGTTTTATGTATGACATGAAGTTATCTAAGACATGAAGTGTTCGCGACAGTGTGCGCGGGACATCAGCACAATCAATGGCATGATATAACTAATAGTATTAAAATTGTTTGGGAATAAGTCTTTATTTCAAGAGCTAGCGAATACCATAATCAATTCGTGGATCAAGATGAATTTATTCGAGAGGTAACAAGGAAATAAAGTCGTTCTTTCACATGTGTAAATACACACTGCATACGACTCACGACATTAACGAAAATCGTTAAATTCGCATTTATTTGTTCCCAATTAGTAAAATTTAAAGATATTTCTAATTTCGTTTTTGAAGATCGGAATTCGATTCCCCTACTGTCCATGAATGATCGAAATGAAAATTGCATCATCATTTACGGTAAGTCCCCACAGTGTTCTTTTCGCGTTCGTTACGTTGTCGACTGTCAAGTTTCACTTTGCAGCATCAGTCGTTTTTCTTACCTGCGCACTAAGTGTGATTGTGTATTTATGACATACACTAATGTGTGGCATCATGAAGAAATAAGAAATTATCTTCCTTACTTTTGTAAGTACAGTACTAGTTTTTAAATATTAATCTCTAAGCCTGTGTCTGCAGCAAATGTCTGTAGACCTGTTCCTAAGAACCTGTTAGTGGAGATACTCATTATTAATATTTTTTAATTGTCTACAGACTACTGATAATAATAATAATAATAATAATATGAATGACTTATTTCGATGTATTGTTCTTTCTGTTATTTATACCCTTATCGTGTGTCATTTCTTTTCTCTTGGACAGGGGAGGTTCGAATAGGAAGAAACTGTTTCGGTCGTCACGTTGAATAGTTAACATTAAACGCTAGTTAACTTAACGATTCAGAAGGGAAATGTTGTAGTCCGTAGAGCTTTTCTGTCTCAAAATTTTGAGAAGACTACTGAATGTGTACTGAAAAGAAATATTTCCACGGTAATTATAAATGTGCCATTTTAGTGCAATTCAAGATCTGATTCGTAATACTACAAAAGTTTGAACTACTTCCAATTATTATTGGGATTTCTATTGATAAAAGTATTGTTAGAAACGTCTTGGCAACTTCGGAATCTCTGGCATTAATCATGGTACATTCTTTCGAAAAGATAATGCCACTATTTGTTCATATTGGGAACGCTGAAACAATTTTGGAGATTCGAATTGCATTTAGCCACTTGATACACATTACTCAAAAGGAAAATAATTTTCTGAAATGGTTTCTCACATATGGGTGTTTTGTCATTGGAGATAGAATAACCTTGTATCCGGAATGTCAACACAATAAGTAATTTTCGTAATACCTGAGAGAGAAAATCTTAGCAACTACGTTTTCCGGAGCAAACAGTTTGGTTCACATTTTTACAAAAGTTATTTTCAATAAAAGTGAGTGACGTTCTGGAATGTTTACATTTTGTTTTCACCCATGGGAAAATATTCTCTAATTTCGTTTCCTTTGCTCTCACTTCTAAAATACACTTCTCAGATACGTATGTATGCATGTATGTATGAAAGGAAAGTGGAGTTTGTGTTTCCCCTTTATTATGATACTTGTTGCCAGTCATTGTTGTTAAATACTTTTTTAAGGAGAAAATCTTGAAGACTATATTTATAAATATCTTGAAATACGTATGATACCTATTCGTAACAAATTATATTTTTCTCTATTTTGTAGTTGTCCTCATTAAGTGGCTAGTTAGACGAAACAGTGAGTCAGAGTAATGAGACATCATTATATTATAGAAAAAGTAATTTTGTTCCGGTGTTGCTTGTTTAGTAACGATCATTTCATGTTTGATATTTCTCCTGACGTATCCTAACCTCACCGAATAATTATTATTTGTTATTAATCAGTTTCTTTGAAACCACACGATGGGTGATTTACCTCAATATGACTAAAAATTATACCAGAACTGCCAGAGGAGCAATATCAAACACGTAGTATGAACATTTCCCGAAAATAAATCATCCGTGATTAATCACTGAGAGGTGAAACTGACTATGGGTCGTGACTGGAACCCTACACCCCCTGATCTGGCCACAGGTAAGGGTGCCATCCTGAAATATATATTCCACTTCCATCCGGGCGCCTATCTCGGTCCCTCGCCATTTTCACCTGAGAACAAGTTAATCACATTTCCTCCACGTGTACACTGCTGGCGCTCAATTTCTGTGCGCACGGCCTCTGGACGAGAGAGGCGACGGGAATTCTTTTCATAAAAACATTGACTCACAATTGGTATAAAAATAACATATATCCTGGTTCGTGACTCACATGAATACTAGACGTACGAAATTTAGCTTGTTTCATTACGCGTTGTCTGGTAAGAGGTAAAGAAACACGGAAATGTTTGTGGTTAGGGTAGTAGTAGTAGACCTGCGCCCGCAGATATAGTACTATGGGTAGGTAAAAGAAGTATAACAAATAATCGCATAATACAAGACATGTATGGTGTATAGGAAAAAAAATGAGACCGATTCCTTATGCGGGAGACAACACAGTGGATGAAAGGCGTGCGTACGCACTCACGTGGCGATGGGAAAGAGAGAGGGAGAGGTGCATGGGATCGTAAGTTGGCGGAGCCTCTGGCTGTGCGCGTATTCTTAGCAGTGGACATCCGTCGTGTGTTGGCGCGCGGGGGAGCCAGCCGCCTATTCCTAGTCCCCGCCGAGCCCCCGTCCGCTCGAACACTGCTACCGGCTACACTTCGCTCTGCATCGACCTTCCCACTCCATTCGTCTCCTTGCACCTTCCCTTCCCCGAGATTCCTTGTGCACTATCGATTCATTTGATCCATTCTGATTTAGTTGAAATTAGTTTAGGACTAGAATATATGTTAAACTTAGTTTCAATTGGTTTTTCTACTCCCGACTCACTATTATTCATTGACGATAGTATACGCACACCAAAACATTCAAAATCACATTACACTTGAAATATCAAATGTTCATATAGGTTAAAGTAATTTTTGTTTAAAAAAAAGGAGATGTAATAGCGTGAGACAGCTGTACACCAATTTTGCTTCTTCAAATACTTATTATGTCAATTAAAAAAAAAATAGTTTCATAAGATATCAATACATTTGGTTGTTCCAGATATTGATATTTGGTGAAGTCTGAACAGAATTCGGGTTAGAGATTTTTGTACATTAGTGCATAAAATCGTGTTTTCAAACATTTGTTTACTGAAATTTGTTCATTTCTCAGATAGTTATGTATACACTAAGATGGTTTCTTTGTTTAAAGACACATGAGGTATAGGGTCGGTGGAGAAAACAGGATTGTTGGTTTCATAGTCATATGGTCTTATGTATTAATAATTTGTTTAATAAATAACAAATTCATGGTTTTCCAAACATGAAATAGTATGAACACGTAGTTTTATGAAGTGTACTTCTTTACGCTCGTTGGGTATGAGAATCCCGGGAAATGGACGAATAATTCGCGTCAGCAAAGCATAGTGTTACGGTAGTTCTCTACCCTGGAGCCTAATAGAATACCCGATTGTATCCACCTGCGATGACATAAAAAAACAATCAGTCAGTCTCTTGTTTATTAATGCAGTAGTTTAGTCTTGTTTAGTAAATTGAAAAAATGCAATGGTTTAGTTCCCTGATTTACTCATCGAACTTAGTATTACAAATTTCAAATCAGTCACATCAAGTAGAAAATAAAATACAGTGTGTGATTCATAAACAAACATGTTATTTCTGTGTGGCGGATATCCATGAGGAAGCTTTGTGTGACAAGTCTCGCCAAATCATGAAACGTTCAGTTCATACCTTATACCTTATACTTGTCATGTAACAAAAGTGTATTCATACACAACCGACAGTATTTATAAACTCATTATGTGCAGTTTTTTAATTTATATTCATAAACTCTACCTTATAAATGATTTATATATTTAAATGTTAAGTAATTTTCTTTTTGTAAAGTATTCCGCGTGTTCTTGTATAAATTTGTGTAAATTATTTCGTATTCGGACTTGAATATTTTATTGTAGTTTTTAGTAAAACCTATCATTTATACTGACTAAGTATATCATAACAAATTAACGAATCTCGCCCTTTGAAAACCCTGGGTAGCAGTAGAGTACCCACTATCCTCACTCTGTAAGGGTTATGCACAAAGTAGTATAAACCCGTAAATTTGAACGTAATATACTCATCACACCTCTTTAAAATAGTAAAATATACAAGAGCGGTGCGTATTATTTAAGACAATTCCAAGTTCAATAGGGTAAGATCTCATTCTTGCACCTGCATGCTCAGTTTCAATATTTTCGTGGTACGCATGTCAGGTGCGGTGGTTGCGTTCTTGTACGCCTGCGAACACTTGGTTTGGATGTGGTGTCTCCAAATTACCTTTCGACCCAAGCCTATTGGGTATAGGTTTGCCGCAACGGAGGCCGCCGATTGACTTCTGCAAAGATGTCGTAAATCTCTTTCAAAAAATCCCAAAATGTTACCACCCGATGATGGTCAGTCAAATGGTTTTAATTACATTACCTATTGGAGAGATTGACTGAACCCCACCCTCAGCAGTAGCTGTTCGACAGTAGTGAATAGAGAGCACGCTAGATTTGCCAACGCTTATCTTTTATTACCCTACTCACTTTACTCGTGTACGTTATTAACATTATGTAAGTACAACATAGTCTGGTCCTTGATCGACATTGTCTGGTTCGACGAGTGTTAAAATGCTGTTTCAAATAAATTTAAATATTTTTAGTTTCAACGCGATGTTTTCAATGACCGCCGTATAGTCGCTGAAATTGTTATACGTTTTTAATTTCGGTAACACCCTCGTTTTATATCGCAATAATTTAATATCATACAAATTTACGTATTTCAATATCAAGTGTAAAAATATTGAAGAAAGCTTAATTGGTGGAGATGCAATTAATTAACAAAATTAGTTATTGCAGCAGTTACACAACAAAACAGCAGTTACACTCTACTTATGACCTCATGGAGGCCAATGAGCTAAGTTATTCTCTTAAAGCAACCACATAATAGTCAACCACATGATCCAATCAGGCGAAGTCACCTCTAAATGCCTATTAAATCGGTCTCTGTTTTGTGTACATACGAGTGTACTAGTGCATGTATTAAAATATGTATTGAAACAATAGAACTTAATCATAACTGCCTATTTGCTAGAGATTTCTCAGGATTGTATCTAAACTTGGAGAAAGATTGTGGGAGAACAAAAGTTTACCACACTTTCCGCTCGTTGTCAGTCGCAATCAGTTCAATTGACTCAATCTACTTAGCAGGGGAGTTCATTGACCTTTCCGAATTCCACAAATGACGACTCACAACCCTGTGTCCCGAAAATTCTTCTCTAATTAATTGTTGAGACGTCTGCTGCCATGGGGATTCAGTTCTCTGCTTGACCCACTTTCAGCTGTCAAAGCAACTGGGCGAGGTACCAGCCCTTTCAACACTCTTCGGTCGCAGGTAGCAGCGTCCCCGAGACAGATTCACACACAATATTCTGTTTATGAGGATTTTGTAAATATGTAGTACTTTTGAGATATTTGCCTTTCATTTGTTCTGATTCTGAATTTTCTTCCTCGCCGAACAAAAAAAAAAGGATTATTTTGCAATTTTATAAGATGGTGCTGAGATTTTTGTACAGAAAAAATTATAGAGATTTTTCAATAAATGCAACGTTGTCATATTTTTTTAGAAAATTTTATTTATGGTACAATCGTCAAACAGTTGTGTATGGCGTAAAGTTCGAAATGAGGAAATAGTGTTTTTGTTTCTCGTGCCAATTTTGAGGATAATTAGTTATTTGGGTCGTCGCAAATGGAGGTATTCTCGGAACACCTGAGTTATTTATTCCGTGAACCAACTAAATGTTATCCAATGCCTGTAAGCGGGTGATACATTGTATGTTTTTGTTCTAGGGGTCTATGTAAACATTGATGTATACTATTATATCGTATATAAAGTGTTGAAGTAAAGTATGAGTAATACACATGTAAGTTGTAATGTCGTTGGATCTTACATGAATGATTATTAGCTCATACATTTAAACTCAACACAGTTCTATGGCAATATAGTTCGAATTTTCAAAAAGAATAGTTGAATTTAAACTTTATAAGTATATACTAGAGGTGAGAAATTGTGAACGATCTTTTGGAACATTTTATTAGATTTCTTCAAATTAAAGAACTGTTGGAAGCAAAGTAGATATTCGATCAAGTAGAGGTGGGTTGTAAGAATGCGTAAGTACAAGAGTGAAAGAAATGTTTTTGTTAACAAATAACAATCTAATAAGTAGAGGCCTCTTTGAAATAGGAACGATGTACTATTCTGCTGCTTCGTAACTCGAAACGACAGCAGCTATTACGAGTTCATTATACTCAAAGAAGCAAGTGTTCTCAAATATTGCGTTACCTAGCTGTTCCCTGATTCTCTAGAGTACGTTGCTTCAGTGAAATAGTCTCCGATTGCTTCACTTGAGACATTTCATGTCACTTCATGAAAAAGTAACTTACTCAGTACGCTTGTATCATCGAGAATTGTTTGAGAGGGACAGTTCAATTTTATTCATAACCGATGTTAGTATTTAGTCGCTCGCGAGTGGTTCCTCTTGAGACCTTTGTGTGTGTGATTTATGTAATTCCTGTGTATGTGTTTTGGAAATTCCTCCAAGTTGCACCTTTACGATTTATCCTCTTAGTCCAAATAGTTTCCGATGATTATTCTATTTTTATGACCAACGTGAACTTAAAACCCAAATCATTTTCTTGTAGAACGTCAAAATAGCGAAATAGGCTTGTATTCCGTGTCCCTAACCGAAACTTTGCAATACTACTTTTTCATTCTAATTTAATCGTAAGTATTTTTGTGGTATAAAACGGATCATGATTTAATTATTCAGAGAGGAATTATATTTCATAATCTGCATCTTGCGTTCAGATTTTCTGTTAAGACTTCCCTCGTTAGGCCATTGCCCCAATAATATCCAGAAGCTGTGTCGTACATGTCCTCCTTTGTCATAGTAAAGGAAGAGTGATGTTCCTCATGAATATTTGGAAATGTTGAAGTGTTTTCCTCGTACAACATCCCATTCTTACTATTACGTTTTAGGCATACCTTTCTCTTTATTCATGGATTGCATAGGAAATATTGTTCCCTATTCCTCTTTAAAGTTTTATATTTGTTTTTGTTTTTTTTCTATGTAAAAATACATGAACGACGCCTGAGATAACGCTTCCAGTTATTGTCGCTTATATCTTGTGATGAAGAAACCAAACAAATAAAGATAACTTCTTCTCCAAGAAAATAGAAAACATTTACACAAACATTATTTTCATTTCACACCTTGATCCAAATATTATATAACTGAAGTTTCAAAGTACATTTCGAAATAACTTGGCATCCCCCATCTGTTCTACAGAAAGGAACGTTCATTTACACACGTACTACGCCTGTTGTACAGAAAGGAACATTTATAACTTTGTTTATCCTGAATAAAGAGTTATATTTCCTGCAGTGTCTATTGTATTGTCTTATGTGGAACATCACATTTTCAAAATCGAGTTAAGAGCCAGTCTTACTTTTTTTTGTATGGATTATGGTGTGTGGCAAATATTTTTATGTTAATAAAGAAAAGTTTCACATTTGGACCCGAATTATGAGAGTGCTATAGCTATAGAATCGATCTACTGATGGACTATGCTATTTTTATGGTTCACTTAAATGTATTATTTGGGTGAATGATCATGGAAGAAGAAATATTTTTCATTTATGTTTATGATACATTTATTACAAGGTATCTAAAACATATTTAATTTCTTATTTCTTACCACCAATATTCTTTTCATTCGCTTTCAACCCTATATTTAACCTGGTCGTTCCAGGGTGAGAATGCCTCCGCTTAGTTGCAATTGAATTTTTAATTTAATAAGTCCCACAATGTGCAATTTTATATACATAGTTTGGAAAATTTTCGAATTCATTTTTTCTTTATTAGAAGAGAAACTGGATTGCTGGGAATGTGAGGTACTGAACGAACATTGGTCTGGAATCGGTGAAGAACCCCCAGCTGAAAATCTAGTCCAAAAAGGTCGAACGATAATCTAACCTATCCCCAGCAGTTCTGTGTTTGCAAATACATGACAAGAATCGACAGGATCGGTTTTGCTTATGACTAAGCGAATACTAAAGAAGGTACTACAGAACTAAAAAAACCTTGCGTACTTTTGTAAAATAACTTTTATTTTAAGAATTTCTTTTGACGTTTGTGGTAAACATCCGGATGATTTATGGCATTGTAGATACTAGGAGTGCGTGATTCAAATGTTCCTATTAATAATACTTTCAGTATGACTTTGAGCAAATGCTGTTTCATGAACACGAGAGTTTCCGCGAGGCAAAGCGTTTCATTCAGCAGTCGCAGACGTTCCCTGTGTCTAAATGTTTACATGTTGTACGTAAGCATAAAACAAGGAGGCGTGCAACTCGCACGCGTCCATTTGCCGCAAGCATCCAAGTCCTTCACTGTCTCTGATCTAGTTCCTGAGACACATCCACTCTCTATGCTAGGGTTCACTGGCGCGGGCTTGGCCTTAAGGTATTATATCCGCGTTAGCTGAAGTGAAGTTGCCAACTATTAACGGAAGTTGGAAATATTCACCTAAGTAGTTCTTTTTAATTCGGCTGCCATTTCTGTTATAACTGTATTTTCCACAGTTTTAGGTGAATTATTCTTGTAAATACCCCGTAAGGTATGAAGATCTCAACGTCATTGCGTTCCTATTTCCATTTTATATGTTCTAGTAGGTTTTTTTTCGCTGTGTTACTGTACTGTAAGCCTGTACTTTAGCCAGAATATATAAAAAACATAAGCCCGCGAAAGTTTCTCCATACAAGTCTGTAGAAATTTAAAGTCAAGTAATTCAAAATTTTACTCTATAAGGGTATAGAAATTCGTCGTCACATAGAGAATGGTTCAAACTATCATTTGAAACATTTTTGGGGGATTCTTGAACCCGGTCGCTCTGACGGATATAATACCTTAAGGCCTCGAGTTTTGTAGGATCCACATAGCCGTTTTTTGCCTCCCCCCTTTCCTCGTTTCCGTATCTGCCCACTAACGCTTTTTTCTTTTCAATTTTAGAATAACTCACTTCTTTTTATATAGTTCACGTATAAAGTTAATGTTTTCTTAGTAATGTAAAATTCGTTAGAAATTTTGTACCTCAAAATTACCTCTTTGCTATGAGTCTGGCAAAGAAGTCTAAATTACCTTTGCTTTTCATTTGATTTCATCACATTCTGCGACAATCCTTGTACCTCAGTTTTGTGTAATAAATTTTAAAATTATGAAAGTTGCAAGATATTTATGCAGCCAATGCTAATTAGCAAGATTGGCCAAGTTAAGAGAGCACGTGTCTCTGCCGACTATTCAAACTCGAACCAATTTCCCCAGCAATCTAAGCAAGAGACATTGTTTCTATTTTTGCGTCATGGCATAAATTTAAACAATTTAACGATTCGTTTCCTCCTCCCGAATGGGGGTGACACTGTCTTAAACAACTTGGTTAAGTCAACTCGGTTTATGTCAAGTACTATGCTTAGACGTATACTATTTGAGTGACTCATTCTGTTTCTGAAACTCTTTCCTCAGAATTCATGTCCCACTTTTGCCCACACGTGTCTCAACGTAGTGGCTATAGAATCATATTCCGAGCTAGGAAGCTTCTTAGACTGTTATTGTAGAATGTGTTCCAGACGTAAGGCAACTGTACTATTTTTTGGCGCCTGAATTACAAGTTAAATTTAATTTAAAACCAGCTTAATATGTGCGAATAATGCATGAACACAGTTAAAGAATAAAAAAATAATATGACAGTTCAAATACCCAGGTAATGACTTGTCGGTCGAGGAACTGGGTGTCAGTTACAAAGAAAAGGGATGAGAGTTTAAATGTATTAAATAGTTATTTTTCCCAAAAGTGTAATGGATAAAGTAAGGCTCTCTTTAGAGCTCTAGTTAAAGTTTCGGTTCGTTAAATATCAAAAGAAAGGTAACACTGGCAACAGTGGCGAATCAATTGGGTGGAGGGAGCTATAGACCCCATGGGACCTGAACTTTCAACAGAGACATACTTTGTTACCAGATATTTCGCACACTAAATATGCATGTTATAGGCGAACATAACACAAATTTATAATATAATTTCTGTTTATTACATGCATTGGTAGAAGCGACTCGCAACACAAAGCGTGTTCCATGCAGGCTAAACTCTGCATTAGTTGAATAAGCGATACAGCGCAACCGCATTGCTGACAGCACAACTCACGGCTAACTTTCAATGTTATTAACGCGTTGTGAGGAGACAGTAGGCGATGCCTTTATTTACGGGACCTTTATCTGCTTCACGGAGGATGGGACGGTCTTGAGACGTTCGAAATGTACTTCATGCTATCTTTAGACGGCATGTGTATTTCTATTCATTTACGGGATGCCCTTTTCCTTGCATACGTTGTGTAGTATCTACGTACGTTGTGAGCTATTTGTTATCTCACTAGAAGATCCTTCATATATTAGTGCTAGGGTTGAGGAGACGAACTCTTTGAGACAGTTGTTTTAAAGAATATATCCTAAAAGAATCTCTCGATTGGGATTTTGTTTCATATATTTTTGTTCTTGGTTAATTATGTCTGAATGAAAAATATATTTTTATGAATTATTTGATTTGTGTCTGTATAAAGTTCTGATTTAATAAAGAAATCTTAATCCTTTTGTATGAATTTGCCACTTTAAACAGTTAATAAATTTGGTCACTATTTAATATTGTTAATTATCTATTTGATGAGTTGATGTATTTTATTTAAAGATAACATTTATAAAATTTGTGTTATAAAACCATCATTTTCAAACATAAATGCTCCTCAGGTCCTTCCCCGGTTAGCTGCCCTTTTTTTACGGTCTAGATTCGCCACTGATTGTCAATATAAAATTATTTGTCAATGTGAAATGAAAGTAAGCAAAGGCAAATGTTTTCATAGAAGATTTATGAAATTCTTTTCCCATTTTATTAATATGATAACTTTCACATTAAAAGTAATGTATTTTCATTAAATTGTATAAATTTTATAGGTGTTTGCTACTCTCCGGAACTGTAAAAATTTTTTTTCGCAACATTACAGTTGTTATTTGATAGTTTTGCTATACGTTTGATTTTTTCGTGGTACAGTATTTCATTAAGGAAACAAATTTAAAACTGCATTAGTAGTTCCTTTTTTTCTTTGTTTCTAAAGAAAGATGAATCAGGTCCTTTGCTACGCTGCATCTGATACTCTTCGTGATTTCGGAACACATTGTGCGTCAAGATCTCACGCAACCCTTGATTTTATACACATGCACTGCTCCACTGGGGACACGCGAATGCAATACCATCAACTCTTGTGTCTAATCAGAGTAAGACTTGTAAATAGATTCGCACGTCGTGTTTCTTTGACGTCATTTATTTCATGTCTTCTATCGCGAATCTCTTGTAATTTCAAAATATCTCTTGTGTTGTAAATGTTTTCCTGTTTCGATATATTGTCGTGCATGTGACGTAAATAGCTCACTGCTGTCCAACCGGCGGCCTGCGGGCCGCGTGGAGCCCGCGATTTTTTTGTTTTTGTTGCACCCCGCGAGTTATAGTACATTTTACATCAAATGTTTCATCAAACGTAGCGAGCACATCATTGAGACATAAACCTATGCTGTCTAATTAATACTGTCATACATTACATACTAAACATAAAAAATATTAAGAAATATACTATTTAATTTTTCCAGCTTAAAATATCGCGTTATAAATAAATAAATATACCAGTTAGTTTTATTCGTCGGGTAAAATTATGCCTAACCCCAACCCGTGCCGTCCCGATTGATCGAAAGTATAGAAAATGGCCCGCGCATTAAGATAAGTTAGACAGCGCTGAAATAGAACCCATTCGTTGTGTGGAAGGGTTGGATGTTTAAACTACGAAATAATAATAATACTGTTCTCATTATTCGTTCGGAACTTATAGACAAGAACATAGTTATCAAAGGATTGTATTAGGAAACCGTTGTAATTTATTTTATATACTTCGTAGTACATTTTTGCTGTCGTGAAGAAAAGGAGTTGAAAATGACAACTGAGGGAACTGAGAGTAGAATAAAACTATTTAAGATTATTATTTGAAATGTGAAATTTTAATAAGCAACAGTATGATAATGTAGTGCCAGGTGAAATTTAAATGTCCCGTCACGAACGTTTCTCCTGAAAAAAAGTTATCGATAACTGGCGATGTTTGGAAACCACTGTAGTATTATAGAGGGACCCCTAAGCGACGTCATCATGTGAATATTGCGCTACTTCTTCCTTCGTATTCCTCCTCTAATTAACGCAGAAGGTGACAATGACGTTCACTTGCGTCACTTCCAAATACCCGCCGCCATTCAACTCGTAGACGCGATGTCCGCTGTAGCAAACGGTGACTGCGGGTGCTCAAGATGCGAACTCCCTTGACCCCTTGCTTTGGCTCCGCCTTACCCCGCGCCCTCCCCACTCCTCGTGCAGACTTCTCTTGTTTCGGTTGACAGCTGTCGGCACATCAGACACTTGGCTCAACGCAGTGATACAGTAATACTGTACTGATTACTAGTGTTCAAATGAAAGAAAATGGAGAAGGGGGGAGGGGAAGAAACTTTTGAAGCTTGTCAATTCATTACATTTTGTAATATATTTTAATATTGAAAACATTTATGAAAACAATATTGAAAACTTTATATATATATAAAGTAAAAAAATACGAAAAATTTAAATTCCTCCCCATGAAT
>NNCF01131279.1:153701-170607 GCA_002313205.1 Laupala kohalensis | reverse complement strand
GAATTACAACATACCAAAACATATCTCAAAACCAAAAATCAAAACATTGTGGACAAAAATTAAGAAAATGAAAGATACCCTAGCCCTAATAGCGTCGGGATCGAAAAGAACAAGAGGTGACCAAGGAAGGTCAGTAAAGAGAAAGGAAGGATCCTAGCACAAGTAAGTGGAAGTAATGCCAGACTCAGCTCGGGGCCCCGTGTTTGCCAGACACGTACTTACTAGATGTAAGTCCCCTGGGGGGTTTAGTATCATGATGTTAAGACTTCCCCTCACTAAAAGAAATAAACTTATAAGTTTTACCAATAAATCTAGAAAATTGCTAGTGTAAGGAGAAAATTTTAACTAGTTAAATCTCCAAAATATTTTCTATCATAAATTATTAACCTATGTCGACAAAAATGAATCCTGCAAAAAGAAAAACAATGTCAACCGTGGGACTCGATCCATGGAATGTATGATTAATAGGATAATGTGTATCCTTACCGTACGTTCACAAAGCAAGAGTTAGTTTTATGTGTGCATAACGTTACACAAGCAGATTGTCATTTAGCCTTTATTTCAAATTTAAATTTTACACATTCAGTTAGTAGGGATGAAAGTTGAAACCTTCAAAAATTGTCATGCTGATTGCAATGAGTATAAAATAAGAAATGCGAGAGAAAAACTCTGATGGTCTAAGACAAAGACACGACTGGGATTATAATTACATTGCAGTTCGCATGAACTAGTAAATCTTGTTCAATTCTCGAACGGCTTAACACCAATTTTTGTGGGAGTATTTTCTCCATAATATGTCTCTAAGATTCATTTAGCATTTTCCAAATTTTATTTTAAAATAAATGAAGAACTAATGTGAAATATTTATCCGACATATTTGTTACTTTGTCCTAATACCGCCCCGAATTTTGGACACATGTAGTAACATATTTTAGTGTGTAATATCTCGAGATGAATATTCTGAATAGTTTTAGTGTATAGTTTACGTGGCTTTGTGTAGTTGTTTTAAGTGATTTAGTTTTTGTGATGTAGGAAACTGTACATAAGTTGTCCCATGAAATTGATTATTTAGAATAAGTTAACAATGTATGTGACCAAAAACTTGAGAAATCCCTTGAGGACCATTGGAGTTGCTCTTAAAAAATGTGAATAGCTCAACTTTATAGAAAGTTGATAACAGAAATTCAATCGGAAATAATTGTGCCAATCCAAATCTCAATAAAACATCCATGCTTTGTATTTTAAATTTAATGTACGCGTGTCTTTTAATTAATATCCGTAGAACCAACCATTTCTTGTTGTTATCGAGTAATATGGTCTAGAAATTTTCTTGAGTAGTGTTCTCTCATCTCAGGAATACTCTCCACGTCGATGTATATTTCTTTTACGAAGATCTTCGTGGATAATAGCATCGCCCTTGAAATTTGCTTCCTTGTTGGTTTTATTTTGCTTGGTTTCTAAACAGCTGGGCGCAGCAAACTTCTTGTTCGCCTCCCGAAGTCATAAGAACTATTGCGTTCTCTCTCCATCCGTTAGAAGTCGTTTTCAACAACACGTGAAATCGTCATATCTTGCATGTTTATGTGTTCATAATAGAATAGGATTGAAGCAGACGTTTGTGTGATACGTCTGCTGAATATCAGATATTAAGAGACAATGTCCGGAGTTATTTATCTAATGAAAACTATAGTAATGAAAATGGCTTTCTTCGAAGTGTCGCGAAAATTGTTGCGAGTTTTAATGAAACACAGGAGCATTAGAAAAATAAAATCTTCGTTGCTTTAGTATAGATGAGCAAGCAAGTCTCCTCAACTAGCGATCAAGTTTGCTGATGTGTCCGTAGGAGATCAATGGATCAGATGTAAGCCATATCTGTTATAAGTATATTCCGCTGTTACTTATTAGGTTTTATCGTGCATATTGTTGAGTATTTATTAAAATTCAATCAAAAAATGAATATTAAGTTTAAATAATATGCAACACTATCTTTCTTTATTTGAACTTCTAATGCTATTTTGGCGATAGTATGAAATTAGAACTGCGATTAAAATTAATACACCGTGCAATAAAATTGAAAACGAAGTAATCCGGTGGTCTGGAAAATAGACAGACCTCGTGTTGTGTAAAATTTTCCTTTTGCACGATACTTCCATTTATTGGTAATGGCAAATATGTACAAATTGTTTGTCCTTTCGTATTTTGTAATGAATAAGGTTAAATGAAAAATGCGACAGGCTTGGAATCGAGTGTTCAGCGCTATACCACCCTCTCACCTTCCACAACTGTACATCGTTTTACATTGACATCGTAAATCCGGAAGATCTGGGACACATCTCCATACAGAGGATAAGTGAACCTACGAGACAGGCATTTTATGTGCACTCGATGCAGGATGTAACATCCGTGTTCAGGATTATATTGCATTTGTGTCTTCCATGTTACTTCAGTGGAGAAGATACGTAAATACTAAGTCGAATAGAAAATGGCTCGATGCACAACAAACAGTGGCACTAACTGTCGAATTAAGAGCAATTAAATATTGGCTTTCGATAAGGGCAGGCACCAGGAACTCACTTGTAACTCAGTCCTACCATTGTAATGCAGAAGGAAAATGGGACAGGCAAATTAAAAATGTAATTCAGAAAGCAGGAATCAGTTGAGTATGTTGGAATAGTCCGTCGTTAAACGATCTAAAAGATATTAAGAGAAAACTCCAAGACTTATACCGTCGTGATATAGAAACTAACAGGCTGGAAAAGAGATCACTTATCGTGCAAACCTTAGTAGCTGGGCAATGGGGCAGAAAACCACACATTGACTGTCTCAAATCAAAAGAACGATCGGATTTCGGATGGTTTCGCTTAGGAGGGTGGAAATTAAGAAAAGTGAGGGGGGATCGAGACTCTATTTGCCCACTTTGCGGTGAACAAAATGAAAATTGGATTCACATTTTACTAACGTGCCTGAAAACAGATCGAAAACGAACTCTTATCCAAGTTGGTGCATTCCAAAATTATCACATTAACCTAGGTTTAACCATTGCGATAATGAGGTCAGTCCCTGGGTCAGTTCCTAAGCTATGTGAGGGAAATATGAGAAAGAGTAATATGCGCTGAAACTACTGAATCAAATGATCCGTGATTCTGCCGCTTCGTCTTTTTCTTTTGTGGAGTCATGTCAAGCATTATGTCAATTATATGTTTGTTGTTTTGTATTGTAAATAATTGTATTCTATTCTAATCTTTACTTCTAAGACAAAACTTGTATATATTACTTTTTAATTTCTTTCTCTTTTTTAAGTATCTTTTGTAAATATGTTTATATTAAATTGTATATATTCGTGTCCTGACTGTTGGTTTCCCATGGTTCCCAACGGTGCTCAACGTATCGATAGTTGCAGTATACTTAAAATATACTTTACAACTAAATTAAATAATATTAAAGAAACACTAAAGGATACTAAAAAATACTATTACAATACAAATCACAAGTAAATAAAATTACAATCATTTTAAGTTCAAAAACAAAGATTGGCAAATATATAACTGCAACTATCTATTCATTGAGAGTGAATACCAGGGCATTGTATGCACAGCCCACGGCTATACTTAAGGGGCATTTGAAAGGCGTACAGGCAAAAAATCTCGCCACACATTTGTACATAATTATAATTTTTGTAAATAAAGCTGTCTATTGAAATTGAATAGAAAATGGCGGCGAGCCGAGATTCAAACCCGGGATCTTCAGTATTGGACGCAGGGGTATTCACAGATATACCAGTTTTAGCCATTACAGCATGGCCAAGAACTAACATTGGCTCTGGGGATGACAGTTTTTGTACGATTCTTAGGAATACTCCTGGCATAGGAAAATGGACATTTGAAAATTACTGGTTGATACAAGGATTTCTCCAAGTGTTTGCTAAATACTCTAACTATTCATCGGAAACGAGGGACCGGCGCGTTATAATTAAAACTTATCTATTAAAATCGATGATTTTAGAACAAAATGAAATTACCCCCGTCAAAAAGAGAAGAAACAAGTTAGAATAAAGCAGGCCACACGTCTTTAAATATACATTGGTTAACAATATTATATTATTCACTGGATACTCTTTGGTGGTGCAGACAGTGGCATTCAACTTTGGTAACAGTAATATGAGAATAGTTTAGTTATGAGAATTATTGTGATGAATTTCAAAAATTTACAGCGCCTCTCAGCACAAATTTTCAGGGACTCATTTCGAGCTCTCAGGTTGCTCATTATCATCTCCTGTTTCAGCAGTTTGGCTCTTTGAAAATAAGATTGTGTGTGTGACGATAACTTTACATGTAATTCAAGTAGTTCTCGAAATTCTGTGTATTCTATGAATAATTGTTTCCGTATGTATTTCATCTTCCGTATCTATTCCCGTATCTATTTCGTCTATAATTACCTGTGCACGCATTGTTTAGTGTTGCTAAATGTTTTGGCCTAATCTAAGAAGGTCCAAAAACATCGATTTTGGGAAAAAATTGGCGTAAAGCTAAATTTCCCCCTACCGATAGACCACTTCCCAAGGATCATTTTCACAAAATTCTCTAAGAATCCCCTTGGAACCCCCATAAAAATTGCAAAATGTGAACATTTGCGGAAAATGCATTATCACTGTTACTTATGATCGGATTGAGCTCAAATACTTTCGATTCTTGGGAAGCAGTGGGGAAAAATTTAGCTTTACGCCAAGAAGGCTTTGCACTTCCTGAGTGTCACTACCTGAGTAGAAATTCAGAGGATTTACACATGTCACCGTACTGCCATTCGGAAAGAAAAACTCCAAGCGCCAACGTTGCGAAAACGCCATAGAATAGTATAATGTAATTTTTTGAAAATTTATGACATTTGAAAAAACATTACTTCCTATAAAAATTTAAACTAAATAGCTCAAAAAATTGTTAGAATTAATATTTTAAAATATAACATATTTCTTCGACAAAATGACAAGAAATGTTGTTTATTTTCAATTATTAAGCAATTATTAAAATGAAGCATAAATTTTTGGAAGATTTTGTAATTGTGAATAATACTACTTTTTAAAACTAATTCCGGAAGGGAATAACCTAATTAATTTTATCTCCTAAGTGCCTCCTTTTCATCTGATTTCGGAGTGTTGGTACGATAAAAGAAAAGAGAAAAATTCTACACCAATCCATGCAGTGTTGTTGGAGTTGATTCTTTGACGCATTTCTCTGACTAGTGAATGTCACAACGCGGATACTTTGTTGTAGACGAGTCCAACAGTAGGAGGACTCTACGTGAATCTGGAGGTCTGACTTAAAAATAGCTCTGTGAAGAGGGAGGTGGGGAAATAGACGGAGAGGGAGATGTGGATAGGTAGAAAAAGCATGGCAAAGGATGTTAGAGGAAGGGAAACGAGACCATTTAGCTGTATGGAGAAGAGGTGAAAGAAGATGATATGATGAACGGTGACAAATGAGAGCATCTTTTCCTTTGATTGCCCGGAAGTGAATTTGTGGATACTTCGCTCTACATCTATTAGTTTCAGGCTACCATTTCATGGCGCATGAATATTGAAGGTTAGGGAGAGTTTATCATGTCATATCACGCAAAATTTTTATGGGAAATATTGAGGGCTCTAATGTCCTAGTTGTTGGCGAGCCCTAAAACCCATTAATAATAATAATAATAAACAGTTCATATCATGCGCAAAGTTTTGTAGGGATCCACATTGGAGGACTTGTTCTTGATGACTGATTGCAACCTGGAACAATGTTGTACTCCCCAAAGAATGACACCTATCTTTGAGAAATAGGAATAATAATAATAATAATAATAATAATAATAATAATAACAATAATAATATAGAAAATATTTTTTAGTAAAATAATTTTTCCACGAGAGATAAGTGAGGTGTAGGAATTGTTAAACAATAATCCTTTGTCCGGTGTCAGTAGAAATTTTCAGAGAAAACCTGTTCTACCTGCTGAGAGAAGCCATATAAAATTTATTTTATGTATATTTTCCTGTTGATTACTTATTTACGTCTTATATTGTATTTCATTCAACTTGACTACCATTTTAGTCAATTATTATTTCACTTTTGTAGTTATGTTTCGACTGTCTTTCGAGTCTTCGTCAGGCACATTGATATTCACAACATAGTTACAGGACAATAAGGACGTGTTACTCTATTAAGTAAATGTTAACAAAAATATAATAATCATAAATATTGAATAATTTTTCTGTATTTGTTTGTATATTTAATCTAGTTTGTGTTAATTTAATATATATTTCATTTTATGAATGTTATTAAGACAATGATCTAGTATTGCACTATTTTGACTTCCTTATTAATATTCCTTCTATGTTCACTAATTCTTATCTTGTTACTTGGATTATAATTGGGCATTGTATACCGTTTACTAGAAATGTTTTACTCGCAAATAGTTTACAGAAGTTATGTATTATTTCATATTTATTGTTTATTAATGTACTACCATCAAGTGAACGACTCATTAACAACTAACAATTAATACTGCTATTAATAATGACAACCCTCCATCATTTGTTCGAATACATACCAGATGATTCTGTCGCGTACAATGAACATACTCTTATATCCCTTGAGAATATCTCCATGCATGTCAGCGAATGATATAATAACTGTAAGTGCGAAGTACTTGATTAGTGATTTCATGTGAACTTGTGGGGTGCTAAGATACGCAGAAAGACGAGGTCTGTCTCTTTAAGACACTCGTCTCTTTAATGAGAGTGGAACATCGACGAAGAGAATTTTTGCGATGTTCAAAACGAAAACAATTGTCACTCACAACCTTAAAAATGGAACATTTTATTACTAATACATACTGTGGATGTTTGTTTCAAACATTTGTTCGTTGATGACATCTCCAAAATAGAATAGTGGCATTGCTTATCTACCCTTCGGTAAGAATATACTATTTGAACGCCAAACAGTAATTCAATTATTAGATGTTAAATATAATAAAACAATTTAACAACTATTCCATTCATAACCTCATTAGAAAGTGCTCGATAATTCCATGTTACGTGTGTGACTGAACATTTTTATGNACATAAAATAAATAAAATAAAATAAATTGTTGTGAATACTTTTATCACTATTCATTGTATAGAATGCGGTATCCTTTAAATGTATTCTAAATTTGACTCATGAATTTCATTAGTTCTTAAGTAATATATTTTTACAGTTGTTGCATATGAGACATGAAAGATTTCTCTATCTTTTCCTATGCTGGCTCCTTCAAACTATTACAATTAAAAAAGAGTGATTCATGTTTTGATTCGCCCTTGTCCTTGCGAACTATATTTTAACGTACATTTTAAAGTGTATATATGTTTGTACACTTTTAATTATTTTGTGTCACAATATGTTCTAAATTATCCGTTAAATGGATTTTAAAAGAAGGCTAAAGAAGTATACAACTTGTGAACTTTCAAGAGTTTTCCAATGAGTAATTTAGTTTTTGCTGATTGGGATGTAACCTACATGTCTCGAAGTCCAAGGTTTTTTTCATGACTCCTGCTTTCCATGAGAGTGGAGAGGAGGCTAGACAAATCTTATCAGCTAAAACCAATATCGCAACCGGATCCCGGCAGTCCTGAACAAATGGGAACATTTCCATGGACATTCCACGCTCAATATGTAGATTTCGTACAGATTTCAAATAATAAAGATGTCTCTCTTTGTCAAAAGAATAGACATGTACATTGAAGATAAATCTTCAGTGTTTCAGTTTTAACTTTCCCTGTGCATCAGACTATTTTTTTTTTTGAATCGTTGAATGAAGTGAAAAGTTATAAAGTGAAATATGTGAACATACATTCGATCATTTTCGAGTGGAAATACTCCTCATAAAATTCATTGGAAAGTCGAGTCTGCGAAAATACGGCATTTGTAATATTCAGCTGCATAAAAAACTCCAGAAAAAAGATGAAAAATGTCAGGGGACACTGTAATTGTTTGAATACTAGATATGTTTATTGACATTTTAGTTTTTCGAGTTTGATTCAAATTAATAGTTTTATTGACATTCATAACAGTACCTATCAAGGGCGCCCGTTGAAATGTTTCCAGGGTGTGGCGAGTCATAGTGACGTTTAAGAGGGATTTTTTGTGAACTAAGTTATACACGCACACATTCTTGAGTATCTGAGAACGATTGCGTTTACCAACAACTTTAATGATTATTGTTAAATTTTTTTAAACACTATACACTCGTCTTTATTTAGCGTAATAGATTACATATTTTAAGCTATTCCAGAGCATCCGATGCTACAATTATTTATTAGTGACGCCCGTTGATTTAAAACTAATAAGGCAAATAGAACAAATTTAAATCTAACTAGATTAACTAGGAAACTGAATGCAACTAACATTCAGTGCGGTAATATGGATGTTTAATTTAATTTAGACTGTCTTGTGAGTCTCCCATTCCCAAAAAAAGAATGAAATATGAACAGAACTTTAAAAAATTTATACCTTCTGTTCATTTTAGTGCATGTAATCCCGTAAGAATAAATCTGAGCATTATTCATTATTTTACTGCATATAAGTAGTGAATATTTTTGTCGAAATGGTGGCGGAATACTGCATCAATAGCACTACATTGCTGACACCTTTACATTTCACAAAATCTGTTAGGAATAAAACAATAGCCCTAAGTAAGTGGAATTATCAAAGAAAATTCAATATTGTAATGGGGCACAATTAAGTAGTAAACTTTTGAACACTTTATGCTCACGAACAAAGGTTTGAGGCTGAGAACCCGTTATTGTATTAAATGGATGGATGTACATCAAATTTTCACCGTCTCAGGCGATTGAAAAATGTTGAATATCAATGTATTCCAAGGAAGAAAATTTGATCCCGTGTAATGATAAATAAAAAGTTCCTGGTTCTTTTGTTTCATGAACATATGTAAAACTTTTCATTCATAGAATTTTCACTCTCCGATATAATTTGATTACCGTGTTTCCATTTGGAGGATCCTGGTAGATGAACAAACAATGTGGGACACAGAAAACATAACCAGTATCGATAAAGAACTGGGAATGGTTTTACGAAAGAAAAATAAAACGGAAATAGGCTTAATAATAATATTTTGTTTATAATTCTTATGAGCTACCCTGACCATCATTCATTGCAGGGTTTTGCCTTTATAGTTAATTCCGTGTACCTATTTGTTGCATATGTCTTTCTTGCTAGTGTAGGAGGAGCTGGATAGAGGAAGGAAGGTTGACTTTTCAGTAGTCACAGCTATATGATCTGGGACATTCATGTGAAAGCTACAAATTCTCTGGCCCCATCGGGAATCGAACCCGGGATGGCTTGGTGAGAAGCGACAACACTACCACCTGCGCCTCCGTTGGGGCTTCGTGCTCTTCGGTGATCCCGTACGAGCTTCAACAGGTCTTAAAGGAGAGTTTTGAGGGGGGCGGGGTGGTTTTGGTAGTTCGTCTGTAGGAGAAGGTGATGTGGTAGGTGAGGTGGGAGATAGTGGAGTCGATGACTTGAGGGGATTGGAGGAAAAGGGTTACTGTTGCTGAGGCGGGAGGTGAATTCTCTCCACTTGGTGTTGGATTAGGGAGTTGGGTAGAGAACGAGTATGGGTAGAATCTTGCGTACGTGGAGAAGAGAATAAGATGGTGGTCAGAAGTTAATTCTTGAAAGTGGTGGGGGTGTCAGAGTGGAGGACAATATCTAGAATGTCGCGGGTGAGGTAATTTATGCAATAATGCAATCAGCAGTTTTGCACCACCTGAAAATCCTTTTTTAACCTTGGAGCAAAATTGTAAAAAGAAATGTTTTGATGAGAAGACTAATTCGGATGAAATGCAGATCCGCATACAGTAGGTTATACTGGTGTAAACAAAATATAAACCAAAAAAAGGAAAAAGAAGAGATTCTACTGTACTCGCAAATTAAATTTTTGAATCCATACGTGGAATTTAAAATAGAATTAGTTCTATACAGCACCTTTGTTTGCTTAGCGTAGCTAGACCAAAATTTGGTTTATTATACTCTAGATACCAGTAGTGGTATTATGTTCCGAGAAAATAATATACTAATATGCTATTTACGTTATTTGCAATATATATTTATACCTAAGTTTTTGAAAAAAAATATTTTTTTTCTCGTTTTTAAATACACGGTTATTTTAAATAAATTGCTTGTTGTCTTAGGTGTACTTTGATTTATTCGATAAGAATGATATATTCATTGTACGTATTTCTTTTTCTCCTCTTTAAGATGGAAGTTTCGGTAGGACTTGGGTGTTTATATCGTTATCTTACGTACACGTTTGTATCCTTTCTAGTGATGGGGCCACACACAGGGGGGGGGGGAGATGAGTTAACCCAAGTGACAATTAATTTAAATTATTTTATCATATATTTTAAAATCTACATTTTGGACCAAAAGTAGAGAAATAATAATGAAATACTTAAATGTCCCCCTAAGCCCATAAAGACCAAGGATTCATCCGTAGTATCTTTATCGTCTCTTACACCATTTTATCTATTTTCTCTTCGAAGATAAGATTTAAAAGAAGACGCTGTGAAATTTCAAATGAAGTGATATCTCAAATTCTGCCGCCATATACTTCTTATACGGCTACAGTAGACGTGAATTGACAGGAAAATCACGTGGAGAAAGTGCAATTCAAGAACGAATTTATATATTACAAAATGAAGTATTAATCACAGTATGAGACATTATCTTAAATGATTGATCGTAACGCTGACTTGTATTTCGTGTGCATACACTTGACTTCAACAAATTCCTATGTGATAGTGATGTAAATGTCATCTGCCTTGGCGACTGAAGGGGTGAAAATGAAGTGGTACCTGCTGACGCTGACGTCATCGCTATCAGTCTCAGGGAGAGCCTTAGAATCCGAGGACGCCGGTGTGTTGCGTAACGCAGGATCGGAGACGTGATAAGCGGGGAGTGCTCTTCGGCAGTGCCAATCGAGTGTGTATGTGCGCTGGGTGGCCGGAAGCCGGGCGGGCAGGCGAGAGGGCTGACGAACGCAGGGGGTACGCTTCCTCAGGAAGGCGTTCAACCTAAGCCTCCACGATGCAGGTACTACATCGTCTCCATTTTTTTAAGCAATAGTCATGTGAGACGTGTTTGTGTAAAGTTTTATCTGTCGTCAAGGGTCGTGAAGAGATAAAAATAGGTAGCATTTTATATTTTGAAAAGCACCATGTAAAGCAGCCTTTGCCTCTATATTATAAATTTCCCTTCAAAGAATTGATCATTTATAAATTAATTTTATTGAGTTTATTTTAATATTTTATATTAGCCATCAATGATAGCTTTTTTAAATGTTAAACCTACCATCCTTTTCTTACAATCCTTCGCGAGAAGAAATTGATGTTTTATTGCAATTATTCTGTAGCAATTTTGCAAGAATTATTAGTGCGGTCTATCATAGTCTCTAACAGAACACGCTCAGTTCTGACCTATATTTCCATTATACTTTTTCATGTTCCGACAGTCCTAGAGTGGAGAGTTAAACAATTTATTTCATAATACATACATTTTTCTTGACCCACTATTTTGAAGAATGTTTGTGTCTGTACGATGTCAGTAACGTGAATAAAAATCTTCATTGAGTTCTCCCTACTATTTTCGGGAACGAAAAAATCTATATTTTTGATGGATTCATCTTAATAGTTATTTTTCTTTAATTGAATGAATTGAATTAAAAAAGGAATTAACTATACAATCATTACTGATGGTAGTTCTCTAGTTGTGGTAGCACAGGCTACATCGAAAACGATATCTAATAGTGATGGCTTGTCAGGTGACGAGATTGAAGGGTCTCTTCAACTAAATGATAGGAAGGTAAAAATACGTAGATTATTTCCATTTATTTATTGAGTATAAAGTGCACATAATGAAATGGAAAAATGTATTTTCGTAAATAGAGGGGCAATTTTCTCTAAAATTATACAGCATCTTCACCTGTTGATCATATCAGGGGGCGCCATTGGCATCCAGCATTCGGATACAACCAATAAAATAGGATAGTTGGTATGTATTTCATATAACAGCTAGATTTCTTCTGTTTCCCTCTTACGATGTTAGTAGATTTCTACTCTTATTCCTATATACTTGAAAAGCTATTTTTTAATCTACAATGTTTCTGATAATCGTTACTAGTAAAATGTTTGTCGGAAAATTACAGTTTCTTATTGGAAAAATATATGAAGTTATCATTTGTGATAAAACGATTTCTTTGGATGTTACTAAAAATGCACGAGGCCTACTATTGTTAATTTGAGAGATTGTCAATGAATACACAGACAAACATTGATTCAGTTATTCAAGAGAGAGATCAGAGGAGTCCCCCCCCCCTTCTAGCAACAGCTCTCTCTATTGTCCCAGTTTTGGGACAAGAAAAATTTACATTGATTCTCATTTTAATCTTATTGTATTTCTGTTTTAATTTGGTTTATCTTTTGCTACAAAATTATTAGGTGTTTTTTTTTCTTTTTCAAACAAGATGTGCTTGTTGTCTCTTGAACTGTATTACATTTACACATCCTCTCGACTATCTTATATTTCTTCTCTGAGTTCCAGTTAAAATTACTATCCTCTACTGAATTGTACAATTTTTTCGAAACGTTTAAATAATTTCATATGTCTTTTATAAAATTTTTCATATGGAATGTAGTCATAATTCTCCATTTTTACTTTTATCCCACATAATATGAAAATCGTTCATTAGTTCCTCGTAATTGTTCTTCCTTTCTAGAATATAATAAGCTGGACGTGACGCTCACAGACACACTCACTCCTATAAATTATGATCCACTTACCGGCATCCGACAAAGTTGATCGAGGAAATTTGGAATATTGGAATCGACTCGAAATCTATTGGGAAATGAATTTTATTCGTGTCCCGCAATTGTGACTCCTTCATTTTCAAAGACAAAAAAATCGTTTATTTCGGAAAATCGTCAAATTAAGAAGAAAAAAATTCTTTCGTTAATTTTAAAGTTTTCTACACAATAAAAACCTTTTGAACTAAAAAATGCAAAACGTGCAAAAAAATGAAAAATAAAAATGTGAGAAGTTTTTATAAAACGCATAATATTATATTGTTGTAACTAGTAGCGTATCATCGTGAACGTGGAAAAATAGTTAATGTTCTCTCATTATTATAATCAGTCATTAAAAAGTAATTCACCATTCTTCTATAATAAAGTTTGGAATACATAAATTACTGGACTCAATTTCTATAAAAACCTCTGACGCAATGGAACATTGTTCTATGACTATTTTTCTCACAGTAAAGTCGTCTTCACAACTTTCTAATTACATCATTTTCCTTAGCTTGCCTTCTTTTGAAATAAACTTCGCGATCTTTTGTCATTTATCGTTTCGTCGGTCATTGCCATTTCTTATCACAGCCATTTTCCGTTTTACCCATTCAGCTGGTTCTCTCTTTAAGAAATGAAATATTCATGGTTTTTAAGGTTTGCTTGTCTGTGTTCGTTAGTGTGATTCATTGTGCCCTTTGTCGCGAACTTTGCCCATGTGGCATATTCGTGTGTGCTATCGCTTTACAATAAAGCTGCTTGTGTGGTTCTTCGTGTATTCTTTTCTCGTCGTAACAAAGCGTCGATTAGCATTGCAGCTGTGATTTTCTCGGTCGCTTTACACGACAAGACAACTCGCTTTCCACTCTCATCGATCTTCGGTCCGTGAACTATTAATTTTGCCGACTTCATAGTGTTTTGTTGTTTTTGACTTTTGCTAATGCCGAAGGCTAAAATTGTTTTGAGAAAAACAGTGGACATGAATAGTTATTTATTCATATTCTTTTGGCAAAAGGAATATAAGACTTATGAATTTCAATTGTTTCCTTTATTGCCAATTGGAGAAGAAATGCAACAATTACAGCAAGTTAAAATTGGCGGTATGAAAGAAATAGCTTACGAGACATTTTTGTCAAATATGCTATAAGTGAGTTTGCGTCTGATCTAGCTATTGGAGATCAAGTGCAGAGAAGACAGAGGTTCAAGTAAGAGAGTCCGGAATTAATTTGCGAAATGCTCACCATTTTCAGCTGGACGCATCTGCCCAAAAAGAAATATCTTTGAAGTAATCCTATTGGATTGGTTACTAAGACCATTTCTGTTAAGTCTTTGAACATTCTTACCCTCGAAAATATTTCATAAAGAATATTTTTTTTAAAAGAGATATGTTTGCAATAACTTTATCGATACGACGACCAGTCCTGTGTGTTATCTGCTTCACTTCGCTTATCAACGTACATGTGCCCGCCTCTGTTTACCGCGACCGACTTTCCATCGACCTTCGATGTCGCGTTGGAGACAATGAATAACTGCTTCAAATCGGTATTAGTTGGAGTTGAATGACATAGCGCATCGTTTGCAAAGACCCTGTATGTTTCGGGTATGTGCTTCAGATCCCGGTAAACTCGTACTCAATATATTCTTACTGCGGACGAAGAAAGCTTTGAATTTCGTATTTGTTCAATGTTATGTGCCAACACCGAATTATTCTCCTGTTCATTCAATATCTCTTTGCACATATTGAAGAACAAAGGCATTTTGGGTGGTGTGTTTGAGTTTACGAAAGTGCAAAGTGCTTATAAGAATCGTGACATCGTGTCTTTCTTGTTTTCAAAATTTTGTCACGACTGTTAGTGTTAAAATGAAAAATTAGTGATAAAATGAAAAGTATCTTATCTACTCAGTGCCAAATGAGTACTTTGGGTGTTTAAAGTGGTTGCGCTCATGTTAGAGCGCTTCCTGACTTTATACTTTCTCACCATAAGTATCACAGAAAATATGTTGTAACGTGGGAAGAGATCGTATTTACTATTACAATTAAAATACACTTAGTGGTGATCTCAGATATCGAAGTAGTTTTAATTCTTTCCGTCAGTGATTATGACAAGCGGTTGAGCCAATATCTAATTTTACATGTAAGTAAGATTTAATTATTATCCGTATCCATTAATTTTTGAAAATATATTAAGTGATTTTACTGGTTATTGTTATATATTACGTAATTATTATTCTTGATTGACTATTAAGGGAACTTTCATTACGACCACCAACCGAGTTGACCAGTGGTAATATGGCCTCGTATCCGGTTGTAAAATCAAACACCGATTGAGGTAAATTTTCTTTGATGTGGTTGTACGAATTTCGCTGTTCATTTTATCTGACCAAACGGTATCCTCAAGAATATCAATTCACGAATGAACTGAATAGTATATTATATTTAACTCTATGGTCTCGTTTCACGAAGTGAGGAAACACTGGTAAATGTTTAACTATATGTACGTGTCATTGGAACAATCAATCAAAAAATGTTTTCGAAATTCCGATTTTCAACCGTTCTTGCCGTTAATAGTTACATGAAACATTGCGTATAAAGATCGAAGAATACTTGCCAATATTTATAATTGTGAGTCCAATTATTAAAAAAATGAAACAACCACAAAAAATTACCTTATCGAATATGTTTAAAAAAAGGTCCCTCGTCTACTTTCATGAGCAGAGATATAAGTATTAAATTACAACTATTTTAAATTTGTTTCATATCGATAGTGTCGCCATTACGATTTAATTACTATAATGTATCGTCTAGTTTCTATACGTGGAATGATTTTTGGAGGATTGAATGATGCCTCTGTAACTGAATAGGTAATGAACATGAGTGTCGGATTCTTCTCCGCCTCCACCTTTCCGAGGCGGATGATATATTGATGACCTGAAAGGTGATATACTTCAATATTCACACATTTACTCGGCTTCGTAATTTGGATGAATATTGAAGTATTAATATTGAAGGATTTTTTACACAGCGTATAGTTATTCCAAAGCAAACAATAGAAATCATTACCGCAAAGATCGAATGCAAAGAACATAGCTCGAATGTAAAAAAAATCATTATATCCAAAGCCAAGGTCGAAACGTACTGGTGGAAGTATGAAATTTTATTTTTTCGTCACTGTATTTGTGCAACATGTTTTCTCATTGATATCAGTTTAATAAAATTTTAGTTGTGCTCGAAGTTCGGAAAAAAATGTATGAAAAAAATTCTTTCCCTTAATTCTTCCATATGCTGCCCAGATACTGCCTAGATTCATCAACGAAGGTTAATTTATTCGTTGTATTCGTACGTGGGAAACAATAATAATAAATTTATTGTCAAAAAAGCAGTACAAACTGCGTATGACCACGTGGAGGAAAATAAACTAATTTACTCTCCGGAACCAAGCAAGGGACAATCCCATGAAATTCCGATCAAAAGCCATAAGGCAGAGGCGGATTCAAAATTTTAAGCAAAAATTCCTACATAAGATAAAAAGTTAGCTGCGAGTCATAATACTAATAGAATGCCAATATGATTGTAATTTAACGCAAAAAATTTATTTTACAAGTACAAATTATTATTGAACTATAGATTATTCTGAGTAGAGTGTTTCAGAATTGAAATAATACTAAATTCACGATTTATTATTACAATAAACATGCCCCTNGCCTAGAGAACCTGTATGATAAATCCGCCTCTACCCGAAGGAAAACCGGTGCAAAACCCGGGCCAGGATGGGGCTACAGAATTAATGTACACAACCGTGCCAAAGTTGAGTACACATAAAACTAAATTAATATGACTCATAAGACAACCCAATCAGCAAGAAAATAGTTTTTGAAATTGTTATAAGCTATTAAACATGTTACGTCGAATGAAAATGGGAGACGAGACCGGGGATCGAACCCGGGACCTTGAGCTTTGCGCGCTCATGCGCCTACCGACTGCGCCATCCCGCTCGCTACCCGTGCCCGTCTACCATTCTCATTCAACTTGTGA
>NNCF01131279.1:65641-153111 GCA_002313205.1 Laupala kohalensis | reverse complement strand
GTTTCATAAATATAAATGCAGGGAAGTGTTAAGATATTTAATTCCTTGAATAAAGGTTTACAAGAGTTTCGGGGGTGAGATTTACAAATTATCCGAACTATCCTCTTCTGAATTCGGAAAGATTGAATGCTCTGATCGCAATTGCCCCAGAAGGTAATGCCGTAACGTAAACGGGAGTAAACGTTTGAAAAATATTCACAACGGGAAATACGTGGACTAACTACGTTAACTAAGATTCGGAATGCGTAAAACAATTTTCTTAATTGGGAATTAAGATTGTCTACGTGACAATTCCATCTGAGGTTGTCTTGAATATGGAGACGTAAGAAGTNGTTTTTAATTGTGTTCCGTTTAAAGAAAGAGAAACTTGGGGTAAAGATTTTGTGATACTATTGTGAAATGACATAAACACTGTTTTGTCAGTGTTTACAATGAGACGATTTACACGAAACCAAGTCGAAAGGTTAGACGAAAGCTTTTGAGCGTTGGCGCGTTTTCATAGTAAATTAGTGTCATCAGCATAAATAACCATTATGCAATCGTATGTGGATGATGACATGTCGTTCACATACAATAAAAAGAGTGTAGGACCGAGAATAAAGCCTTGGGGTACTCCGCACGTAAGTGGCTTTGTTCACTCAAGAGAGATTCACGCCATTAAATAGATTAATTAATCAATAATGTAAAACCTAATAGATAAGTGGCTTTGTTTCTGAAAAAAAAAACGCTAAAGTATTTTATTTTTAGTATAGGGTATTTCGACCTGTTGATATCTATCTTTTAAATAAGAAGTTAGCCATTGATGTGGAAGTCCACGAATGCCTAAAGAATGCAATTTTGAAAGGAGAATTTCGTGATCGATGACATCGAATGCTTTGGATAAATCAAGAAAAACACCCTGAGGATTTTCTCCATTGTCAAGTGATAGTAACATCGTTTAAGAAAGAAAATATGGCGCTTGTAGTGGAAAATGATTTCGAAAACCATGTTGATCGTCAGGGAGAATGTTATTTTTTGATAAAAAAATTAGAAGACGCTTATAGAACAATTTTTCTAGGATTTTTGAGAAAGTGGGTAGTAGAGATATTGGTCGGTAATTTCCAATATTAAGTTTGTTACCTTTCTTGTGTAAAGGCTTCTCTTTAGCTCTCTTAAGTATGTTAGGAAACAGCCCTGCGAAAAGGAACTATTAAAAATATTTATGAGTGGATTTAATATAGCGTGGGACGAAAATTTTACAATAAACTCAGTTATATCATCTATGCCTGTTGAATTTTTGTTTTTTAATGAGCTGATGATTCTCATGACTTCACTGGCGTTAGTTTCAGAAGTGAACATAGAATTGGGTACGTGGGGTGATATAATTGGAGGACATTGATTTGGATATATTGAGTTCGTTATTTTACCTACTTCTGAGAAGTAAGAATTAAACAAATATACTAATTATATAAGGAATTAAATAAACATACAAATTATATGTCAATGCATAACTTTTTTTGTCATTAATTATCTCAAAAGCTGACTTAAGATGGGCAACTGAAGGTCGCGAACTGAAAATTGCAGTGAAATGTACCATTAAAGTTCACCCTTCGATTTACTACGAACCAAATACGCCACCTATTTAAATTTGTTTGGCAGCGTGTTCCTATGGCTGTTAAAATTTTTTGCGTAGTACTTTGATGTGACCACATATACACCTGTTTTGAAACTACATCGCATTTGGATATGATTATTATGGTACATTAAAATCTCATCTCCAAAAATGATCGCAAAGCATTATTGTTTTCCCTTGTTAATAAAAACTTCATTCAATCTAGAAACATGATTTCCGAACACTCGAGTTTGAGAACGCAAGAGAAGTAGAATTATTTTAACATAGATCTTCTTCTATGGTTTTATTTCTTTTATTACGTGAAATGTTAAATTACGAATTTTCTCGCCTTTGTGATAAGTCGAGCGGAGATTGCATGAGTGCTTTTTGGAAGAGGTAGAAGCTGGTGAGTTGCGACCAAAGGCTGCAGCATGTGCACTGCCGCTTTGGCGCGCCTCCAGCTTCGGCGAACCGTGCGACGGGCAATAGGAAAGAAATGTGGGGTGGGGTGGGGTGGAACGGAATACGTGCCGGGGCAGCGGCCGAAGGATGAAATCTCTAACATTGAAAAATGTGATGGTAGAAGTGGATCGATGATTCAGTTTTACATTTTGCGGGGTCGAATACGGAAACTCATTTGCGTGAATTAATTGTAAACAACGAAAGAGGTCGCACTTATTGAACGGAGGGTTGTGAAAGAGAAAAGACTAGAATCGATCGAGAGAATATTGGTACGAAGGTTAAATTTGTATTTATCCACAGGAAACCGATGGAGTGAGTAAATATAGAAAAAGCTTTCTACGGATATTAAGAGAATTCTATATCCGACTCTCTTCTCTGATCTTCCTTTTACAAAACTGGAAGTTGCATTGATTTTTTGCAGAAAAATTAATTTCCTCGAGTGAACGGAGAAATAAACTGTACGGCGTGTTGACGATTGGTGACATTTTAGACCATCTTCCATATAAGAAAAATGTTGAAGCGCAGGTATTCAGTAACATAACTACACTCGTAATTATAAATACGTTTTTTTCTATGATAAGTCAATAAAAAAACCTAAAAAGGCGTTAAGTCATTAAGTAGCTTAAAAAGCTCATTTGAATGGGCAACTAAAAGTCTCAATCAAGATTGTAGTGAAATGTATCAATTATGGTGAATGCCTACCATACTGAGTGTCCCAAAAAACGGGTTGACATTATTTGAATGTTAACAACAGGGATACCAGATAACAGATGAAACATTTTGTATCTAGGCCTGTCATGATTAGTGCTTGTTGCTACATATTTGTTTTTCTTTTATTTCAAGCCCAGTTGCCACGAGTAACAAGTAATTGGCAAAATGACTGGGAGTAACGGAAGTGGATTTTAAGCGTTTTAGGAAATGTGAGAAAATAAAGGAATTGGTGGGCAAAATTTGATACTATGAAGAACACTGTCAACGCCACGAAACCAAGTACTCTGGATGCCATGAGAGAGGCGATTGTTAGCTCTTGCAAATCCATTTCCATGGTAACCGTATCACATGTTTGTCGATCTGTTACACAGCATTAAAGGCGATGTATTCGCGCTAAAGATGGACATTTTAAACATATTCAACAATTGAACATAATCAGTAAAGCTTTAAACATCTTTAACAAAAATAATCCTGTACTTATTATTTTTGTTCGAGTTATTAAAGTTCAAACAGTGTAAACGCATTTTGGGACACACTGTTTATCCTCTTATACAGCGTGCCACACGCAGTATACCTCTGCTTCCAGCAATTTAAGTTCTTGTTTTCTTTTTTTAATACACTGATTATATATTCTATTCCTAGAATGTAAGTTTAGTAAGATTTTGGAATGGTGCATCAAAATTAATTTCAGGACTTTATTAGTTAATATCACATTTTTAAGAAGCCTGAACATAGACGGGACATAAAAAAGAACTAGTTGATCTTTATGGAGAATAGATTTACTTTCATAAATATTGCATAAAGCTGAGACTTATTCCACTTTCGTAGGTCAAAATGATTTGAAAAAAAATCAAAATGAATAAAATTAAAATGTTAGCGCATACATTGGCTCATCGACTTGCAGGTATGGTAACATCTGTTCAGATATTCGAATTTTACAATTTTTTTATTCGTTTTATAATAGACGAACAGTAATATTACTTGCTATATATCTCAAATATTGTTCAATCGGTTAATTTCCTTTAATTGGGAATTTACGTGTGTTTGGTGAACAAAAAAAGTAATTATTTATCTTTTTGTTACTTTTATAGTCATTTTCAAATTTCAAATGTATTAAACATATAAACAATTATTAATTGATGAACTTATTCTTTCCTCCTAAACGACGAACGTTGTACGGTCAGTGAAAAAGTGAACACGAATATTTTTCTCCGATTGCTGTTAAAAGAAATAAAAAAGAGAGAAATTCGCCCTTCGCTATAATGCCTTGTTAAGTACAGAGCCAAGTGCAAAAACTGCTGTGTTCGCTCCCGCACCTTCATTGACTCTTCGCGCTGCACATCTCTTCAATTCTATTTCCGTCGCTCTTCGGTAGAGGTCTGCGGCTTCGCTGTTGTAACGTCCATTACGAGAAGCACACAATGACCGGTGCGCAGTGTAATACAGTCCTGTTTCCTTTGTTAGGGGAGTTATTTTCAGACAAATCCTGCGGGTCCTTTGAACTAAACCTTTTCTATTTTCGACGTAAAATCTTAAAAGCCCAGAGAAAGTGGTCCATGTGCCTTTCAAATTAGTTCAGGACATAAATTCTCTCCGAGTCTCCTCAAGTACTTCGAAGAAATAATTCGATGGTTAAATCTTAAAACTGTCTATATTGCATCAGATCTATATTGATCACTTGCTGCACATTTAAATTTGATTGTACGCATTTTACTTCAGCTTCGATGTACCACCTAACATGTTCATCCAATTAGTACTACAAATATCATTAATTCTGCTAAGTGTCAGTGCTTATTGCTGTTCTTCAAGGGATGAAAATATTTCTTCCAGAATTATTCTAGGAGCTATTATTATTTACTAGACATAAAACTGTAGGTGGAGAGATATAACATTCATTTTTTTCTGAAAAGAAAACTTGCATAATATTAACTGAAGATGACATGCCATATAATATCTTTTAGGTTTAAGAAACACTTAGTATACGCTTTTGATTAGCAGGCTATTTTCGTGTGAGATAATGAGAACGAGACAATTGCATACACTATCTAGTAAAAATACATCTGCTATTTTTTTCTTTCTTAAGTGGTAAGTGATATAAGATGTGTTCAAGATACATCTCTTCCGACTGCTATCAGCTACAGTATCTCGCTTCTAACTCTAATTTAACAGATTAATGACTGATTATATTTTTCTCTGTGTTGATTATCGCAAATTATCGTAGGACGATACGGTAAACGAATAGTTTTACCCTATTTCGCCTCTTTTGTCTCTTTTCGTCTTTCTTATGTTCATTTTATTAGATCGCTGTCATTATAAAATTCAGAACTATCAGGATTGTCAACAGCTACAGCTGAAGTTAGCGAGTAACGTCTTTTGTTAAGAACTATTAATGTAGGTTTAAGTTTTACACGTGTATTTTCTTTCTCTGAAAATTATGTCTTGTCCTCTCACGTGGACGCATCTGTCAGTATTATGATTCGAATGATTGATTTTACTACGATAACAGTTGACGTAAGAAGTTTTGAAACAGATGTGCGATACTTTTAAATGTTTGTGAAATATTTTATGTGAGTGTTATAGTTTTTTACTCTGTGTTCACAGTCCAAAAGTTGTGTATTTTAAACTGAGTGTTAAATAATAGTCTGAAAATATGGCGAAATCTTATTTAATTTAATAAATTATGCGGCCGAACTATTCTTTATAATAAGCTGACAGTTATCTCATGAAAGTATATTTAATTTATTCATTAAGTCACGTCATTGTGCGATTGTATTAATTAAACCAATTGTGATTTATTAACTCTTTCGTAATTGTCAATTTTGTGACGTGTGTGATTTTTATCTCTTCATATCTCTAACATTTCATTGCTTGTTTCAGGTGAGTACGGTGCAAAGCTTTTCGAGATAAGTGTGATCCTGGTGTAAGTATGCCAACTTAATAGAATATGCGCATCTTCTTTAAAACTCTCCATCCCACACGAAGCTCCTGAATATTGTAAAATTTCTATAATGAAAAAACTCTAGATGAATTGGTTTTTCGAAATAAAATGTGACTTACTACGTGATATGAGCATAAAAAAATTTTCAAGTATTTTGTTCCCCTTCTTAATAATGTATGGAATGGAAACTACCTAAATAGCATGTATTTACTCTTAGGTTTGGTATAATCAATATTTTTGCTTTTGAAATTCTAAGGTAGTGTGTACAATTTTTTGAGCCGGTGAAACATGTGAAAAATAAGAATGTGATTTTTCTATACATCGAGTATTTAGCATTGAAAACAACGGACGCTGTTAAAAATGTATGTAATTTTAATGTACTTTTACTGTACGTAGGTACAATAAATTTAATGTTCTGAAATCTGACATAAATGTAAATATACATTAAATTTAATATCATACAAATCTGAAATGGAACTAATGTAAAAGTACATTAAATGTTACTCGGAAATTTATCGACACATTTTATATCTTCATTAGGACTTGTCATGGTCACTTCAAATTCATTCTTCAACATTCCCAAAAGAAAAACAAATTTTAACATTCCAAGATATTAAAACATGCAAACATTTCTACAAATCTTCTAAAAACCACATACTCAGACACAGTGCAAATAACCATTATCCAACATGAATTCTGTGGTTGGAAACAAGATGAAGGAGAGAATATTAACGTATATGTTAGATATAAATTAACACGCTGATGAAATTTAATGTATTCAATGCATGATGAATAAATGTTTATGTAAAAAAACAAGTATGAAAATGTCTGGTGCCAAATTGAAATATTTTTTTTCCATATAAATGAACATGCGATGTGAGAAGCTATACCAGGAAGCATTTTCTCATGGCTTCCCGTAGTGTAGCGGTTAGAGCTCTACATTGTTCAAAACCTGGCGGATCCAAGTGGTATTTGCGGACGGTGTTCTCGTGATAACGTCGTATGATTTCGCCTCACCAATTCACAATATATTCCATCCGAAGAACATTCATTCTCATCACCCGCGGAGTCACCTTCGTTCTTTACTCCTCTCATAGAGCGCGCGACAGTTTTTGAATGCAGTTTCTAAAATTAATGTGCACCGTTCATAAATTTCATGCAAATGATATTTAATTTACAGTGTTCTGAAATTTCAAAACTATGTAATGTAATTTTCTATACGGTTTTGACTTTCAATACATTCACATTAAAATTATATTTCTAACAGTGTACAATTATTCGAAACTTTCTGTGTTACAACTTCACATCGATTAGTTATATTTTGTTGTTTGAAGACTAACTCATATCACTTTTGTAATGTTTTAAAATTCTGTTGCGTAGGGGGAAAAATGAAGAAAAATTGGAATAAACAGAAAAGTTTTTCAAATATTGTCCACCCTATCGTAATTTACCGTATAGTATTGATTAATCGGTTTTGGGGATATTTATATAGTCCTTTGACGAAAATTATTTCGCGGGTTTTGTCAAATTCCACGTAGTTCATTGCTAGACCATTAGTTGTAATTGCCTATTAATGTCTGTCGGAGTTAAGTTAAAAAAAACACACTCATATAGAAGAGATCATCTATTGCGTTTGTAACTTTTTGCCCTTTATACTCTGCAAATTTGCACTGAATTCTATCGAACCGTTTCCGATATAAATATCACATATACTAATTTAGCTGGCTAAATGGTGAAGGTGTCCGTCGTCTTCCATTGTTACCTTCGTAATGTATCTCTAAGTAAATACTTATTTCTCTGGTTCGGTGTGCATGTCAAGCAACTCTCGGGGAGAGTCACGGCTGTAGAAAATTCCTAGTTTTTCTGAACTCTATCATAATTTACCATAGCCCACTTCATCAGATTCGAAAAAAATTAATTGTGGAGGATTTGTTTTTAAATTTTAGCCTGAAGGGCACAAGGCAATTATCGTATTTTTGTCGTACAGCCCAATCTAAATTGAGACAGGGACAAATAAATTCCTGTCCGAAGTTTATTTATTTTCTATTTCATCTCTTGTTTTTGAGGTGAGACCAGCTCTTGCAACTTACCATTTGTTTGCGTGCAAGAATTGGGGAGGAGATATGTTGGGTTGCCAGGTACCGATCGACATTCTTGTGGATAAACCTCGGCTGATAACTTCTCTCTAGTTCGTTTTCTAAAATTATTTTGCTAGATAATATAATTCGGAAGTGGTGACTAAGACACAATTAGTTCATCGCAGTTTTGCACATCCCTTATAGCAAAACTTTTCTGTCATAAGTAGCGAGTGTGTTGTCGCCTTGAAGGAGATCTAGGAGATCTATGCGTCACAGCTTGTGACTCAAGGACTCTTGCCAGTCTGTTAATAGACTTGTACTGTTTTCTGTACACTTGAAAAGGTCAGACAGCTGTTGTGAACAACGAGAAAGATCTTTCTAGTTGCAAATACCTTCATTAACATAAAAAATTCCTCAAGACTAATGAAACATATTGTTCTAGACGGTTGCGTTGTGACGAACATAGGATTTACGTTCTACTGTCATGTCTGCACCAATCTCCCTACTCCTTACTACGCTTCTTTACATTATTAAAACCCGTTTGATATTTTGTTCTATTTTGCATTTTAACACATGTAAACTTCGTTTCTTAGGAAATGCTACAAGGAAAAAATTTTAATAGATTTTTTTTTTCTTTTTCATTTGTTGAATAATAGATTATCTTGATTTTATTTCGTTATTAGTCCACAACAGTTTCTTCAATCCTGTTAGGTGTTAAAAATAGTGCTACAATTTTATACTATTTTACACATTGTTATTATTCATTATTACAATATACTCGTATTTCTTGACGTTGCATTCAATATGACATCAATGTCTTTTAACACACACATATATTCCTAAAATAAAACAGGAATTAAAAAACAACAACTTCATGTTGTGTTTATTTGTTTGAATATTCTCATTGATCTATGTAAAAATGTTTTAAATATAAGTCACTTTGGTTGAGGAAATGGTTAGGACGTAAGTTCCAACCCTGAAGACAATAAGTATTCATGAAGCTGGGATGCTTCTGAGTGCAAGTCACTAAATATTCTGCAGTACATCGAAAAAATGTTGTTTTTTTTTAATGGATGAAAGAGAATTAATGGAATTAATATAATTTGACTTCAAAGAAAAAAATGTGCGCCATGTTCGAAGTATTATCTATATAAATAAAAATGAAATGCTATTAGCTGATAAGCGCATCCCTTGAGAACGGTTGGACCGATTTGGCTATTTTTTAAAAATGTTTCTAATACTCAGAATAAGATTTTTTGGAAAGAAAAATTGGTAAAGTTTCCGAAAATTGGAAAAGTCGGGAAAAATTTAAAGTGCTTTTTTCTATGGGATTTTTGTATGAACTCAAGACCATAACTCAAGATTCGACCGATGGATATGCGTAATTTTTTTTGGTTCGTTATGGTCCTGAAAAAGTTTTCAGGAAAAACATTCGGGACAGTTACAAAGGAAAGTCGAAAAATTAGTACAAACCGCAAAATTAGTACAAACCGTTTGTATGCACTTCTAAATGTACTCCTCAAATTTGTTTATGGGTAGACGGAAATATCCATGTCTACAACCGTTAATAGATACAATGATCATTCTGAAATACGTTTTTTCTTCGTTTTTACTTTATTTACACATTTAAAATAGCTTTTCACAAATTCACAAAACGATCACAAACAAATTTATCGAACTTTGGACAGGACAAAATCTGTCGGGTCAGCTAGTAGAAAATATATTCATATGAAACACACATAATTATTACAAAGTTAAAGTGCAAGTTAATCCCCAATTATATTCATCCATTCACATTACCCTTGCATCCCATTAAAATGATAATTGATGACATGAAAAACCTTTTGAAATAAAATTTAAACTAATAAAGTTTCTGCATTAAGGTAAAAGAGACAGAACAAACAAAATTATATAATAAGCTATCCTTTTGAGGATCCATGTGGGAGTGTGCAGTACATCTTCTAAAGAAGCAACCATATTAAATTATTTGCCCGAATTGACCAAAAAGTTGGAGAATTTTTTTAAAAAAAATACTAGAAAAGAAATTAGAAGTATTAATGTATTTAGGAGAAATAGAAAATATCCTGATATGATGCGTTCCTGTTACTGCATTATACAGCGATGTACAACGGGTTGCATATCTCCGTCTACCCATAAACAAAGTTACGTAAATCTTTAGCGGAAGAAATGGTTCCCATAGCCATTCGTACTTATAGTCTAGCTGCCCTCTGAAAAGTTACCAAATTTGGGAGAACTGCCAACCTACTCAATTGATTCCCCTATGTCGTATACTACTCGACTTGGAGATATTTTCATCTTATACGTTCTATTCACTTCCACCAAATTTTACGAAATAACTCTAGGAGAGCATGTCCTTAAAATACTCTTTTTTTATCCTTTGTAGTGTAACACAAAATTAACATTCCTATTTATAAAATACATTGCGTAAATTATCTAAGAAATCTTAATTTATTAATCTACTTTCAACGAAATTCATTTTACAGTAGTCTCTTTGTTATTTCCATAGCGTTGGTACACCAGTAAGGTATGCGTAAGTGCTACCAAACGATGATTTTAATATCAAACGACAATCACAGCAATTCAAGTCTTAACGAGTGTGGGGGTTTTGTTCTAAAATATTGGTGGTGGATGCCCTGAAACAGCACTCGAGTCCGACATCTTTGTTTTTTTAGTGCCCAAACTCTTGATAAGTTGAGTATACGAATAGGTCCAAGTTATTCTTCTAGGAATGCTTACATGGTTGATTAATACATGCGAGGGGAGGCCCAATCTATCCAACGTTCCTTTAAAATAATTAGGACTCCAATAAGCAGGGGAGATCGTTATACCTTGATAATAATAATAATAATAATAATAATAAGAAGAAGAAGAAGAGAAGTACCTTTATTCTGGGCAGACTCAGACCTTAAGGTCCGCTCTGCTCTTCTGTCTAACCATTTAAAACATTTACATTTTAAAATACAAGATGAAAATTGGAAGGATCGTATTTACATTGATGATAGTACACCTAGGATTGCCCAATTGTTTCTCATTCAATTCTGCGATTTATGGAACAATAGCTGTGGTTGTTCACAGGTTCCCCTAAAATGAAGGGAATTCCTGTTTGTTTTAAAGTAAAAGATAAATAATATTTTCGAGTGATAAAAGTCACAAAATTACCTTTCATTATTTTTTTACGTGTTGTAACTGGACCATCTATTTTGAATCATAAGTAACTTTCATTTTTTGAATGTATGTAATGAGTTACGACACACCTTACTTCAAGACCTGACGTAAAAACCCTAGGCTATATTGTTTACAAATGTGCACCCTCTTGTACCATGGAGCAAGGAATCATCGCCTGGACATAAGTGCTTGGTTTTCATTGAAATGCCGCGAAGCAAAAACTGAAGAAACAAAATGAATTCTGTTGATTACGAAAGCTATCAAAAGGTCAATTAAAGCTGTCATCGCTTCTCCTCCAAAACAAATTTCAATGAGGGAGGCCAGCTGTGACTTCAGTGATAATGCTGTTAAAGTTCCTGGTGAGATGTTTGAATAAAAAGACAAATATGATGTTAAAAAAGTGTACACGGTGTAAGGGAGAGAAATTTCTATAATATTTAATAATTGTTGTAAAAATAATGTGTGGTATGACGGAAAAAGAAATTTGTGAGTTTGCTTTTATGTTTGATATTTTAAATAATATAAGCTGTCCTTCGACCTGGAATAAAGTTAAGCTAGCAGGCGAAAACAGGTTAAGTTTATGTTTAAAAAGGCATTCTGGTGTCCACGCAATTGCAACTTTAGGCATTCTCGTACAACTATATTCAAGCAAAGGAATTTGAACGAATGTTATAATAATGTACATAATTTTCGTGGATCTTACATTTCCCAAAGCTTGCAGCACGAATTCATTAATTCTTTAAAAAGTTTGTTTCTTGTTTTTTATCTTTTACCTATTTTAACCAATTATAAAACTTATGGTAAAAGTGCAGTTACAAACTGCTTATGACTACGTGGACTAATTTACTCTCCGGAAGCAAGTGAGGGACTATCCCATCAATTCCGATCAAAGGCCCTGAGACGGAGGCGGTTTTAATATTTCAGCACACTCCTAACAATAAAAATAGTTTGATACGTATTATAATATTAACATAATACCAACAAATTTGTATTTAATAAATCACACACACAAAAAATCAAAGGACGTATTATTACCAAACTATTGATTATTCGGAAAGTATTGTTTATAAATCGTAAATATTAAAATACATCACATGCCATTTTTGCAAGATTGGAACAACGGCTTCGGGAAACCGGTACCTTCAAGGCTAATAGAGCCGATTGCGGTTGTGACTGAAAGCGCCGCACTGTTGACGTGAAAGAGGAAGTCCTCCAACTGGTCGACCAGAACCCGTCTACGTGTACCCACAACATCGCAGGTGTCATGGAGTACACCCAGAGCAGCGTCTGGCGAGTACTCCATGAACAGCAAATTCACCCATACCACCTCCAGAGGGTGCAGGCATTGGGTGCAGCTGATTTTGCGCCACGTGCCGATTACTGCGCGTGGTTCCTACACCGTTGTGTCGACGTTCCAGACTTTCTTCTGATCCTTCTTTGTACAGATGAAGCGCATTTCACAAACAAAGGACTACTCAACCGTCGTAACAGCCACATTTGGGTTGAGGAAAACCCTCATTCCACACATACCCATCGACTTCTTTTGTGTGTGTGTGGGCATTTAGGGCTCGTCAACGTCAAGGTTATTAGAGCCCTTCCTATCGACTTTAACATCGTTTCGGTATTAATGTGTGAGCTGATAGGCCCGTGTATTCTAACGGGTAACAGCTACTTGACCTTCCTGAAAGACGTACTGGTGCAGCATTTAGAGGATGTGCCAATGCATATCCGTCGGATATGGTTCCAGCTCGATGGCGCGCCAGCCCACTTTTCACGCGACGTCCGTCAACACCTTCACCAAACATTCGGGGACAGGTGGATAGGTCACGGTGGACCGATTCGTTGACCACCACGATCGCCCGATTTAACATCACTAAACTTGTTTTCTGTGGGACTACTTGAAGAGTATTGTTTACGAGACCCCTGTGGAGTCACAGAACAATTTCCTTGCCCGTGTAATGGCTGCAGCGGAGTTCATTCAGGGCACTCCAGGACTTTTGGACCGTGTGTATGTGAACATTGTTCGCAGGTACACTTTGTGCAACGAAACTCGTGGTCGCCACTTCGAGCATATGTTGTAGTTCACGCAGGTAATAGTTGGTTGATGCACGAGCAGTGTATCCTTTGACGTTATTTCAAAGTCGTTTATCTTCCAAACGGCGCATTTCACGACATGGGTTTATTACCACATATTGCTGTTCTGAGTTCCCTCTACAACACCTACAACTGTGTAATATGAATTCTGCATATATATAATTTCTCGATAACACCAAAAAAAAAAAGAAACAAACTTTAGATATTCTGACCGCAATTCTTGCGAGTGAGATAGTGAGAAACCATGTGGGTCGGTGAAAGTTGGTGGAAAAACGATTTTAAATCCACAGTGCCAAACTTTAATTATATATTCCATGTTATGTATTCCATATAAATACTTAGATATTTATATAACACTTAAAAATTGAAGTTCAAGCTAAATTAAACGTGTACAAAATAAAAATATATTATACGCGCCAGAATCATTTATGATGATAAATAATTTTTATACTGTTCACAATGTTTTTTTTTTCTTCTTCTTCAATAAAGCTGGTGTTTACTGCACGCAAAACCGTTTATTATTGGTGCCTTTGGGTGTTTTTGGCTTATTAAACAAGGTGAAAACACGTTGAGACCAGGGAATACACTTGTAATTGCATATACCAGATTTATCCTTTTCTTTCAGTAAGAAATATTGTGTGAACAATTGGTCAATTCTAAGAGCAATATTCCTTCTAGGTAGGATTATGGCTCGTTCAATATATTTTTATTTGGTGTACGTTTAATTTAGTTTAAACTTTTATATATATATTTTACTTTTTTGAGAAACAGATTTTTAGGGTTACTTTTGATCGATAAAGTGTGTCATGCAATACTGCCGTTTATCTTCTGCTGTCTGACTATGCAGAACGCTGACGCCCAATGTCAGGGTCGATTTCATAACATTTAATGGATAGATCGGTTTCTAATGATTATGTATATTTACTCATCATCTGACTGTATGACTTGAAAGTGAACACTTTTAAATCCAAATTGTTCCTCGAAATGAGGAAAAAAATAATCTTGAATTTCGGCTACCTACGAGAAACGTATCTTAGACATTTACATTAGCAATTAGCATTTTCTTTGAAATGGTAGAAGTAAATTGATCACTAATACTAAAACTATTGGTTGTACAGACTGGGCAGTGAGAAACCTATGCAATAAAAAAATGTTTAAGAAGTATGGAACATAAACTTCTCTGAACTTTAAACTTTATCTCAGCCAAATTCCTATTTCATTTAGGACAAGATGTCGAAATACTGTTTACGTTGAATAAATACCATGACAAGGATAAATTTAAAGGTGAAAGCTTATAATATTGAGAAGACTCATTAGAAAGTGGTGTACTCGCTTTTCAGTGAAATGCAGATGACTGAAGACAATGTTATTCCAATGAGATTATAGAAAACTGATTCGGTTCATTAATTAATCCAAATTATCTGGTGCAATTTATTTATTACAATTTAGAAGGAAAATAATGTTCTTAACTTCGTATGATTGTGATATTTGTCCTCGTATGTGTTAAATATTTGTGAAACAAAGGTTTGATAAATACGAGCAGCACATGAATAAAACAGCCAATTTTGATGAAAATATATGTCCGAAAATGATACAAAGTGTGGTATTGTTAACCAAATCATGAGTGAATTGACTTGACCTACACCAGATTATCTGATTTACCAAAAAATGTATTACATTAAAAAAAACATTGTTTAAAAATTCGCAAATGAATATCACCTTAGATCTCGTCGCCTCTCTTGCTTGTTTTCTGTCAACCAGCTATATTGCATCCTATGCCTCCATTTCGTAACAGTGTTGTGCTTTCGGTAGCTCATTCCACCCAGAATCTGCGTGTGCTGCGCCTGGCGAATGTCCTTGGCCTAGTCTGACTGTGAGTCGCATTCACCTGGCGAGATGCGTGCTGATTATGCTTCACTAGAGGTTTTCAACTGTCTTTCAGGTCCATCGTAACGTCCCGAAATCGCTCCGAGCTAAACATTTTCGAACTGTGGTCTCCCCCAACCCTGACGTACTATGGACCTCGGGTTTTGTCGAAGAAAGTTAGAACAATAATAATTGAAGCAGTTATGCATGTTTTGTACAAAGGTTTTCATGTTTCTCGCCACAATGATAACAGTTTTCGTTATTTGAGAGACGGGTGGTTGCCGTTATGAAGTACTTTATTGTAGTTTTTGAAACATCGCTTCCACTGAGGATTTGAAAAGTGAACTTTTAGTATCTTCGTTAAAAATGGCTAGGAAACCGATAATAATGTATTATTTTATTTTATTGAATAAAGAAAACGTAATTACACGTGATGGTTTTTTTTATTGAATTGCTTTGTTTCCTACTATAAGTTACAATGGAACGTTGATTTTTATAGATTTGTCGTAGGATTTTGAACAAATCTGTTAGTATGAAAAAGCATCAGTTGTGTAAAATTTCTATCACAAAAAGATAAGTCTAATGAAACATGTTTTATTGACTGTAAAAATTCACCTGAAATTAAATCTTAATGAGATAAGAGAAGCCGTGTATATTTTTATTTGCATATAAAATGCTAAGGAAGATTAGATAATGATGAAAGAAATGGATAAGCAATTTGTGTAGAGAGATAATTGTGGAAACTTCGATACGTGGGTGGGATGTGATCATAGTTTTCCTGATGTGAGATTGGCTATCAGTAACGGCAGCGTTAAAGCTCCGACCATCTCTGCCAAATCGCACTGACTCTTCGCTGACACTCATCGTCTCGTCTAGTGAATAATCGACAATATTTTAAGGGCACTATAATTTACGACTGTCATGTACGACTTCCTTCTTTATTTAAATTTGTAATGTTTTGTAATGAATTATTGCATATGATTAGCGTGTACAGTTGTGTAGAAATGATTTAGTAGTCAATAAAATTATGAAAACCCATTAGTTGCAACTATTACTCTTAAATGAGAAATCATACGTTACGTCAAGCAAGTTATATAAAGGCATTTATATTCTACATCCTCCTTTTACTAATAAAGTAGTTATTAATAGTTTTTTGCGAATTTCTTAATATTTCATACATCTTATAATCGCTCTTTTGACTTACTGCCTTGATATTTCGTTCAAAGATTTCTCTCAAAGTATATCAACTTGTTACACCATATATTAACTCTATATATGGATAGCAATTTGCCGAGCTTTAATTTCATATGAATTCAACTAAATAGTCGGCACTCAAAAATGTGTTAACGTGTACTTCTTTATCTTAAATACATGCAATTTTAATTGCGTTAAGAATTTTGTTCATTTGCTTCCAATGGTGATATCTCTAATAATATCCAAAGAATTATATTTTGATATGTTCTCTTGTAAAGTAAAAAAGTTCTACCTTTGTTTTATTATGGAAATGTATCAATATGATTATCTGTTGCTTTGATTTTACTCAATTGACATAGTTTCTATCCAAATACCCCAAGAACATTTTTTGTAAATATACTATTGATATCCAAATACCCCAATAGCATTTTTTATGATGCGAAGTCATTAAGAAGATTCAAACACATTGAAAGTTTCACAGATAACAAAACAGGTTCAGTAAATTATAAAAAAGAATTCTAAATACAGAACTTCGGTTGAAAAATTCTTGATGTCATTAAAATGAATTAAATGTATGGCGGGAAATACTACATGATTTGTTGCAAAATGAGTTTCTGTAAGAATTTCTGACTACAAATGAATTTCTGTTGCTTGAGTTGAGCTCCGAATTGACAGTTGAGCTCTATGGAAGCAGCTAGAAAGACGTCATTTCCTCCGGATGCACTCAAATGATATCAAAAGTAGTGAGAGACAGCTTCGCCTACTGTTGTTGTAATACAGAGGCTGTCGCGTATAAAAGTTAGGTAATAGTACTCACATGTCAAAACATCTTTGAAACGAGGGATTCGGTAAATCTCTCAGAGTTTTTTGTGAGTAAAAGACAATGCCTGATTTCTTTTTACATTCAATTGTGTAGTGTGTTCTGCTTGAATATGCATATACCATGTCTGTAATTTCATGATACAAATTGAAATATGTTATCTCATTTGGTGTGTGCGTATTTTGATGTTCAATGATCTTTCTTCTTCTTTAATCAGAAGAATAAGATTCGCCTAACATTGTTTTCTTGTTACAATTATTGTACCCAGCTGCGTACAGTAAGTGAATATTAAGTCCTATGTATAATAGCGAGCTTGTTTTCCTGGAGAATTTTTATTTAGTTTCAATAACTACTGAAAGAATTTTAAAATAATGAGAATATTTTCTTGTCATAAGCTTATGTTGTCTTTTGAAGAGTATCGTGCCTCAGATCAAATATTTTATACTAGGAAAATATCCAGCTAACATCTTCGTAGATCTGCGATAAAACTAGTTACTGTGAGAAAATTTCAAAGAATTTTGATGCGTCTGTTTCTAAAAATCATAACGACGAAGTCACGCATTTTCTGCGAAATGGTTGAATATCAGTCAAAAAATGTGATTTCTCCTGGTTGTTTGTGAACAAATTCTTTGATCATGATGCATGACTAAATGATGGGGTCACATTGTATATCCCTATCTTATTTGACGTCACATTTTGTTTGTCATGATCTTCCTATTTGTTTCCCCGAGATGAACTCATGAATAGACTCCTTCCCCATACAATTACAGTCTATCTATAACGACTGGGAATTTCCGTTGTTGTAGAGAGAGAAACCAAACATTGATGTATAAGTAAAGTAATACCTTAACTCACACAAATATTTATTACCTAAAATACTTCAGTTATTTTCTTCATTAAATTTGAAAAAGTGCTGTTATAGTGTTTTCTGTTGTATTTACTGATTTCCCCTGTTTATTTTCTACTCTATTTACATTAATGGGAGAAGTCCGTCATCCTAGTTTGCTTCCTTTTCCCCTTCCGAAGCATTGACGATTGAAATACAATCGTTATTTTGAGAGATCAGTATCGTTGAAGAGAAAAAATTAAATATATTACTTTTATGACAAACAAAATAATTCTCGTACATTTCATCGTTATAGAGAGATTATCGTTAGAGGGAGATTCGTTATTTAGAGACTATCGTATGTTGTATGTACGTATCCTCGCTTCTGTCTTCAGCCATTAAGAGATCAATTCATACACGTACCACTGCTTTTAGTAAGGTTTTTGTAATTACATAGCAGGTTGTAGGAAACAACTCTTTTGGCTTTTGGCTAATCCTAAACAAGTAACGGGTTCGTGGATTTTGCAGCAGTCTTCGACATTCTCGGACGGGACAAATTCAAACACCGCCGCCGCCGGTCAAGGGCAGAGGAGAGAGACATTGGTTTCGGCGGCCAACCCCCTGACGCAAAGAGCGACGTCGCAGGGCAGGGCAGTGAAGGGCAGCAGAAAACTTGCGCGCGCATGAGGCGCGGCGACTGCGCGCGTCAGCTGACGCGTGCGTTCGGGTTACCGATCGATGCTGCCACAACCGCTTACACTGCCGCGCCGCCACCCTCCAAGCGTTGCACTGGCATCATTCCACTTAACACTCTGAGAATCTGAGCAATGCATTCAAGAAAATGCTGTGTGTTGTCCTTCGGTTGAAGTGAACTTTAACCTTAAGAAGTTGCCGGGTGATGGTAAAAATAGCCTCTTTTTAAAAGAGCCAGTTTTTGATGAAAAGGTGATCACAGGATTAAAAAGCACAATATTTTAGCCTTTTTATGTAGTGCGTGTCTTACTCCTTGGGGCAATTAATGAATAAACTACAAGAGTTAATATTTATAATTTGTCTGTTTATTAGGACAGTACTTTACTAAATATATACGAACTTTTTGTTATATTAGTAACATTTTTAATATAGATTCTAGACTTCTTCAGGTGACAATAATGTGAACATGTTAATATGTTGCATAACACCTGGACGGTTTAAAATTTATTTAGTGACTTGTGTGAGGTAGTTTGTTATTGTTCTTATTTTAATAGAAAGCGATACAATTTAATAAATCGAGATTTAAAAACAGCGTTTCTAGTATGGAGGTTATGGAAAACGACAGGAAGGTACTAAAATCGAACAACCAGATAAAATCCACGTGGAATATTGTTAAAAATTACACATCCACTTCTGAAAATCGCGAAGAAAATATTTCTCTACTAAACGATGGCAAAATCGTATCAAATCCTCAGGACATCGCAAATTTGCTTAATTCTTACTTCTCAGAAGTAGGTAAAATAACGAACTCAGTATATTTTTGCTTAAATTTTTGAATCCGCCTCTGCCGTAGGGCCCTTGATCGGAATTGATGGGATGGTCCCTTGCTTGCTTTCGGAGAGTAAATTAGTTTATTGTCCTCCACGTGGTCATACGCAGTTTGTACTGCTTTTTTGACAATAAATTTATTATTATTATCATTTTAAATAACTTCTCTCAACTTTTTATAATACTCATACATTTATTTCACGAGAATTCAAATTGATCCATTATCTATAGGAAATATTGAGAGTCTCTGCGCGAGCAAGATCCGTCTTTACCCGTAGACCATTTTGTTAATGGAAGGCGATAATTTAGATTTGATTCCGCATTGCCGTATACTCCTGAAGTAAATGCCAATATAGTTTTCTTACGCGAAATATTTCGTAAAATATGAATCTATGCATGATTTTTCACTTGAAATCTTTCTGTAGCGGGAAATTACAAAAATGGGGAAGACTGATTAATGATACATTAAATTTCTAATTTTTATTTTTATTCGATATTTGACCGAAAGCGCGCTAATACTCAACAAATTCTACAAATTTGTATCTCCATTTGAAAAAAATTATAATTTTGCTATCTTCAATATCTCAAAACATGCATCTCATTTTTAAACATAATTAAGATCGAAGGAATAGCACTTTTGTCTTGAATTTTTTAAATTTCCGTCAATGGAAAAATTCGATAAAAAAGACACAAGTAATTTCGGATTCCTCGAAAATTTTCTAATGAGATAATTACGAGTATATTTGGAAATCTTTTTAAAGAGAAATTCGCGTTTGAGAGGCGATGAAAAAAAAATGTCACGAAAGGAAAATAAACAGTGAAAAATCACAAATGGCATTTTGAGGGCGGGAAACCTGTCCCTTTCTTCATAAAGAGGTTAATTTTTACATGGATGTACCGTTTGTTTACAAATGATATGAGCCTTTGAGCTCTTTGAAATAATGATACATAAAAACTTAAGTCTGCATTTCAGCAGCACGCACTGAAAGAAATTCTTAAACAATGTAGTATGATACAGTAACTTTCTTAACCGGTTCACTTTGCTTTTAGCAAATACGATATGCTATTATTTGCTAGTATTTGCCGGTTAACATGCAAATGAGTTCATCCATTCAATATGTTAAAGCATGTAATGTTACAATGTGGGTTTGAAAACTGATTTTAAAAAATGAGGCGAATTTAGAGTTCCTCTTTTTAAGTTATGAGATCAGCAATTAATTGTCTAAAACGTCTGATCTATTCTCAGTCAAGAAGATATGTTTATCATCCTGCAACGAGTGGATTAATAAATAATTTGATTTGTTTTAGCGTAACATTTAATGGTTTTTACATTTGGGATGCCATATTGTTTCAACAGTATTCTTCAAACACTTTAGAATTGCGAGTACGAAACTTGTCGATGACATAACAGCACCTATCGCGCAGCGTAAGTATGTGTTCAATGTTTGTTTCACATTTTCTAGTCACTGACTTAAGTTGTTTGCGTGGTAAAGTTGCGCCCGTATTACTCGGAAAGTTATTATTATTATTATTATTATTTTATTAAACATGATGGTCCCCTAAGAAGTCACGAGCACCGCTCTCATTTTCTGAGATTAGCCACATTATTTAGACTGCAAACGAAAGCCTGTCTACTTCCCGTATACTTTTTTTCCCCTCATTTAAGCAAGGACAAACATATTTGTCAGAAACTGTATTGAAACATCAACACTTTTTGGTGTCCAGATCAAAGGCGTGGACTTGACCTGTGGTAAAACATAATATAATCTTGAGTATTTTTACATTTTTCAGAAATACTCGGATTTATAATGACATGGCTAGATGCTGGCGGGATCATCGTTCAACTAGCGGCCCGCAAAACTTTTTACGTGACCCGCGGTAGCGGATCTATGCGGTGGGTGGGTGGGGTGCTATAGTCATGTCTTATAGCCTTAGCCCCGCTATTGGGTCTGAACTCTCAAAAGATAAAGGCATACTTTGCCACTTTAAACAATATATAAATTTGTTTACATGTAATATTGTTAATTATCTATTCGATGAGTTGATGTATTTTATTTATGAGATAATATTTATCAAATTTGTGTTGTAAAACTATGATTTTCCAACATAAATGCTCCGCAGATTCCTTTCTCCCCAGTTAGCCCCACTCTTGACCGCCACTGCCGCGAATTATAGTACATTTCACATCAAATTTTTAATGAAACGTTCGGGGACACAACTTTGTATTATAAACCCAAGCTGTCAGAATGAATATTTGATGTGGCCTGTCCCGTGAGTAAAAATAGAAAATAGTATTCGGAATTACCCCGTCATACATTACAATATGAAAACCTTTTATCATAATACTAAATATTAAAGTACTTTTAAGAAAATAAAGAAATATACTATTTTTTGTTTTTAGTTTGAAATAAAATTGTTTGTTGATGAGAATCAAAATATCACGTTACAAAAATATAAATATGACCCTCCAGTTTTATTCTTCGGGTAACATTTTGCCAAATCCCATCCCATGCCGACCCGATCGATCAAAAACGTATAGAAAATGGCCCGCGGACTAACTTATTTTGAACAGCGCGGATCTATTGTTTTGAAGTTATGTATGTTGAATATTAAAATAGGAGAAAATTCAAATTTTTAAATTTTCGGTCGTTTATTTTCGTAGAAAATACATGGACTGTAGTGAAGTACCAGTTATAGGAAATTAATTGGGGGCACGATCGCTTTGTGTACACATATCATTGAAGACAATGATGTATGATTGCATTGTATACATCATTCAAGATTTGACTTTATTCTCATGCCAGCTTTTAGCGTAATGTAGAAGAAAATTATACATTTAAGATTTTGAATTATATGGTCGGATATGTAAAATAATGATGTATTAAATGCCTAAAAACAAAAGTAAATGCAAGAATATTAGTTTTACAACATGATTTGTTGTAGGATATAATTCAGTTTAAATTGTTGGACTATCGTTCATTAAGTAGACTGGTTACATCGTGTTAAAGTATAAACGACCGCTGCAAATATAAAGAAGTCGACGATTATGATGACTTTAGTACTATATTTGTGGAGTTTATAACTGTTCCTCTCCGCGAGTGATAGAAGGTCCCTTTTCTGTTTCGTCACACGGTTCTGGACCAACACAAAGCTAAGGACGTGAGCGCACACCGGAAGTCTCCTAGTTGGCGAAGCGAATCGCGGAGCGAATAATCGAGAATCCACTTCCGGAGGCGGCGGAAGCGCTCTGGGAACACAACAAAGAGTTTGCTGACGCACACAGAGGGACCTAGCGCAACAAGCAAACAAGATCATTCTATGTCTATGCACGAGCGAAGACAGTTGACTCGCTGAGTTCGACAAGTACATGAACATTATTTTCTTTGGCCTTCATATTTTATTTGTCTAATTCAGTTCTTGGACTTGGTTTAATTCAGTTCAGTCCAATTCTCGTTATAATTGGACTTGGACCTAAAATCTGTCCATTTTAATTAATCCGGGTATAATAAATGATTCTTGTAGGGTGTAATGCGCAAGTGTGTACATTACATCAAGAACATAATATTTGAAAAGTTTAAAATAATTAAAAGTAATACAATTAATGTTGCTTCTACGCAAAAATTACTTTTCGTCTTCGTATCATTCATAGCACGGAATGGGTAAATAAATAAACAAACAAAAATATATCTGTTATAGTATTTAATATGCAGGAAAACATATCTCGTAGCACTACAAATTATACCTTGCATTTATCACATTTTCATATAGCTTGTGAGGGTTTTTTGAGCACACAATGCAATATTTGCTGTTAAAGTTGACCAACAAACCAGTGTAAAGTATACTATATTTTATTTTCTTATTTGGTAATTCGTCGAGTCTTCAAAACACTCCAACAAATCCTTTGTAATTGTGTTTGATGAAATATTTCATGTTCTGTATTCTTTGTCTCATGACATATAATGAAATTGCTTGCAAAAAATACAAACTACAATACAGCTCGAATAAAGAATAATTTACTTCGTGAGATACTTCACTTTTTTGATCGTGTTCTTTTTTCCGCGTCCTGAGGTACTGTTTCATGCATTACCCTGAAGGAGCGCCGCCGCGTTGAGGTCAAGTGAGTTGCTGACACGCACTCTCGGTGAACGCGCTGAGTCAGTGGGACATACGCGAACGTAGCACTCCCAGAGTAGTGCACGAGCTGACTCGTCTCACAACACACCTGAAAGAGATAGAGGAAATGACCACTCTCTCTCTTTCATTCGTCTCTTCTCGCAGGAACTAGATTCAGATTGCAATGGAATGTGTTTTAATTTTGAATAATTTGTCAATTGAATTACCTACCACGTGAAATGATATGTGTAGCATTAGTAAAGTACATCTCTAATTGTTTACAGATGAACTCTAACTTGGTAACCGATTTATTGGGAAATATATAACGTCGACTTGATGAGTGTGAAAACAAACTCATGTTGTGTTGCACGGTCAGCTTAAATTAAACACGGCTTACGAAGCCGAGGAAACTAATTAAACCGACAGTCTCGGCTTAATTAGTTTCTAAAACATCCTTGCCTTGTTGCTCTGTTTATCCGAGATTTACGTTCTTCATGTCTGAATTGTGATACAATTTGGTTTTGGCAATCGAATAATCGTTTACCAATTGGTGTATCTACACCTAGTGAGGTCTGAGGTAGGAGTATATTTGAAAGTTCCTTTTTTACAAGTCGCAGCCAAACGTGTTCGCATGCCATGTTTTAGGTAACATAAGAAATTGAAATTTTGTAGTAAGCTCTGCTATAGTTTTTGTGTATGTTACAAAATATTGAAGTATATTTTGTTCAAATTTACATGTTTATATTATTTTTGGTGACTCATTTCAGGGCAAAAGCGTTTTTATATTAACTGATTCATCAACTTAGAGAAAAAACTGTTGATGTTGCGAAATTCAAATTTTAAGATATTTCTTTCGTATTGCAGAGAATCATTAAGAAAAAACTTTTCGATATTCTGATTTCAAAGAGGTAAATTGGGGTGAAATTGGATTTTCGCTGTATATCTCACGAAGTAGTTGAGGTATTATTCCGGTTTTGTTTATAAAGGTTTTTAATTTAAACAACTAAAACACGATGTCTGAGATTTTGGATATTTAACTTTTGAATGCGTGAAAATGCATGGAACGGCGTAAAATATTTTCAGTTTTTTCCCACTCTCTCTTTTCGATTATGGAGCGTAACAAGTATTGTCTCATTTCCATCTAAGATTATATTTGTATTTTTTTCAATATTAGTATTTACGTATTTTTTGTATTCAAATGAAGCTTGAAGTTTTGTAATGTACGTGTAAAAATGTTAAAGCATCCAGAAACTAAATAAATGATAAATGTCTATCCATCTCAATACAATTTAATGTATTAGGAATCAACTTTGTTTGTAATGTATTTTGGTGCAGTGGAGGAGTATACACCATATTGACTCCATAAAAGGATGTATGTAAAGAGGATATGATGGCAATGAGGATTCAAGAAAAAAAAATATACGTACCAAAATCACGAAATTCATGCCGTCTATTTTTTAGTATTTAATAAGTCACATCGGTTATGGCACCTTTCTCCTACCAAATCAAGGAGCATGATAGCTTGCTCTCAATCTTTTTATTATGTAACTAGAGTCCAATCTCTAGTTGCGTGAAAACTGTTGTCCGTGGAAGCAGCATGATTGAGGGCGCTCATCTAATGGCTGTCTCCACAATCGATGCTTGGTCATGTGATGTTTAAAGCGATTGTGCTGCGCAAGAGTTGTGCTCCTACCATTCACTGCCACAAAATAGACTTTGGCATGGTCATGAATCAGTTGCTGGTGCACTTCGTTGCATTCAGAAACCACGCCTCTATCCACTGCCTGTTACCCTGTTACTCAGTGGTAATAAATATTATCATTACTAGATTTATTCACTATCAATAACATTTTCGTTGTAATAAAATTGTATATTTGAAGAAATATCGGATTCTGCGTGTAATTTCTAAAACGTATCAGTTCATATATTTGGATAAACAAACGAACAATTTCATTTCGTTCTTTATCAAAACCAAATTGGAGAGAATTCAAACAAAATATTTTGAAGATTGCTGTTACTCAATACGTATGAAAGTGGTGTCATTTATCTATATTTCCTGTCCTTTTTCTTTGTAGTGGCGGAAACATGTCAAAGACGCATCAACGAATCCTAGAACTGTTTTGGGATCGAGATGACCCATTGTATTGGTGGTCCAATAGCACTTAAAATTGCTCCAAACGAAAAATCTGGTATCCTTAATCTCATTCCTTCAAGATCCACTGTCATTATATTTTTATATTAAAAACTTAGTTAAGGAATTTTCTTAACTGGAAATTCAATGGGTAAGGACTCCAGATTAATATGGGTTAATAACATAACATGAGTTAAAAGTCAATTTTAGTTAAACACTGATATTCATTCGAAGGCGATTGAACATTCAGGCGCTCACTTCGTACTTGGAAGCCCATAATTATCTTACATGGTTTTGCCTTAATTGTGACAGAACTACTTATTTTTAAAGAATATAAGCGTGTTCAGTTCTTTTGTGCGTTCCATTGTGCGATTGATAGATTCAAAGATTATTGACATTTTGCGACACAAAGCAAATGATTAATATGAAAATGAAAATATAATACCAATAGTTTTCAACGCAAAAATAAATCTTGGGAATTTACTTGTTATTGAAGCCAAAAACAAGCGCCACCATTATCACAATCACACTTGATAGCTTGATTACAAATTAAAATTTGAAACGATATAGACTACTGCTGGAGGATAGTATTAATTATGCAAAAAGAATCAAATTTATTGATTCTTGATCAAGATTTATTCATGCATGTTAATTTTTTATTTAAAGGGCAATAACGTTAGTACGGTATACGAACTCGAAAATAAATTATAGCCATAAAGAATTTGTAGTCAAGTTATATTAATTATGGTAAAATTGTTAATAATATTAATAAACATCATCAAAAATAATATAATAAAAATTTATTTCAACCGAACCCGAAGAAAAATCATGAATCCAGATGAGGTAAATCTTAATGATAAAATAAATCTTCTTTTCAATAGCGCGAATATTTCGACTTCTTGATTAGAATTATTTTGTGAAATACAGTTTATGTAGAAGGTAATGTTTTTTTCAAATTGATTATGTAGATGAATTTATTGTCTCTCCGTATCAATTAGTAACAACAGTTTTACTGTCGACTGTGTAATTTTATTTCCGTCTACTTTGAAGAAGTCAGGAATGTCGACAGAATCTTTCGACTACAAATTCGTACATGAATTGTCCTTGCATCATCTCGTTTTAATTTGTATTGTCTGTGTGGCGTATTAAATTGTCTTTTTGTTTGTATGTGACCTAAAATAGATTCGTCTTCTTCTTTGGACGTTTGGTTTCATACCACACTTTTATATATCCAACTAAAAAACTATCCGCAGTGAGTCACTTGGCACGGTTTCAATGTACACAACATTTGAATCGCTTTTCTGGAATAATATATTCTGGGTCGCGTTTTGTATGTTTATTACTTGTTTCAATAGAACATTTTATTTTACTCTTTCCTTAAAAGTAAATCAATTTCATCGTCGATGTAATAAACTATGCAATGTATACGCAACTTGTTTTCCTCGAGGTGAGTTCGTGGCCTGGGACTGCTCATCATGTGTAGAGGCAAGAATAGTTCGAGTCGCGAGACAAAGCGGCGCGGTGGGACGTACCACTTGGCGGAACAGATGTGTTATTGCGAGAGGACAAAGTGCTATTCCCAGGAAACAATCATTTCAGTGGAAGACATCCTCACTTTCCTTATTCATTCTACGCGATATTGTTATATAATTAGTAAATTTTGATTTATTTTGTCATTTTGTTGAAGTTCTAGAGAAATGACGCCACTGTGGAAAACCCACCATTCATGAAAAAAAAACTACTTGTAATATACACGTACAATTTCTTCTGAGCATCGAACTAGTCTACTGGAACGCGCATTGTCTATAAGACAGTATATTGTTATTTCCGTGATCATAACCTACGTTTCACGGGTTGCTTACGGTATTAAGTACAGGGGCTGAACGGGAAAGAACTCCACAGCATCATATCTCTTACAATGCTTTAGCAGGGTTCTACCCGCTTAGTCTTTGTAGACGTAACCTCGGGCTACGTTCGGCTCGATCTGTCTGAGCCCCCAGTGGAATAGTGTATTCTAAATAGTGATTCGCATATGATCAAAACATCGCGTTTGGGCAACAAAGGATTATTCCTACTTCGTATATTCTTTCGAGAGGTGACTCGTGCTTCAGATAACTATTTTTGCATTGCTTGAATTCACACGACAAAGTAAGAAATAATGGTAATTTCTTGTGTTGTGAGGAGGATGTTGGCAGCTCCTTGGCGTGCGATCGGGAACATCGGCCCCAGCGAGCGAGGGAGCGTCGTCGTTGCAATGGCAGAGAGCCAGCGCAGTCACTCAGTTTCTCTTTTTGCTCTGCGTTGCGGCTGCTGCCGCTGCTGCCGTCGCGAGTTCGTGTTTTGCTCAGCACCCCGCGCGCTCCGTCCGACACGCACTCGCTCAGAGGGGCTCGACCGTCACCCCCATCAACATCTCCTGCCGCCGCTGCTGTCAACTTCGTCTCTAGCGCAATCGCCAACATTGCTGCAGACCAAGACGGTTTTTCTCCGTCATAGCGATTCGCGAAATACCTCTGGTGGTGGACATTAATGTCTCTCAAGTCAGACGTATCTAACAAATTTATTGTCTAAAAAGCAGCACAAACCTCGCATGACCACGTGGAGGACAATAAACTAATTTACTCTCCGGAACCAAGCAAGGGACCATCACATCAATTCCGATCAAGGGCCCTAAGGCACAGGCGAAATCAAAAATTTAAGCAAAAATTCCTAGATAAGATAAAAAAGTTAGCTGCGAGTCATAATACTAATAGAATGCCAATATGTTTGTAATTTAACGCAAAAAAATTACATGTACAATTATTATCGAACTATAGATTAATATGAGTATAGTGTTTAAAAATCACAAGAATTGAAATAACACTAAATTTACGATTTATTATTACAATAAACATGCCCCTAGACAAAGCCTAGAGAACCTGTATAAGAAATCCGCCTCTACCCGAAGGAAAACCGGAGCAAAACCCGGGCCAGGATAGGGCTACAGAATTAATGTACACAACCGTGCCAAAGTTGAGTAAACACAAAACTAAATTAATATGACTCATAAGACAACACAATCAGCAAGAAAATAGTTTTGAAATTGTTATAAGTGATTTAAAAAGTACTACAGCAATGGCATGATAAAGTACAAGACGGATTTAACATTTATTAAAATCAATAAATTATTTTACATTGTAGAAGCACTGGTGCATGAGGTAGTTTTTAACCGCGGATTTGAAGAGATTCAATTTCATAATATCTTTTATATTCTTGGGCAGGAAATTATGTAGAACGATTCCCGAATGATATAGTTCTTTTTGGCAAAGAGTGGTGACACTGCAGGACAATGAAAATTATTCCTATTGCGAGTATTATGTTCGTGAACGAGACTGTTTCGTATGAAGCAAGGGTGGCACTTCAGTAATTCGGTCTTAACAAACACGAGCGTTTCATAAATATAAATACAGGGAAGTGTTAAGATATTTAATNCGTTTCATAAATATAAATGCAGGGAAGTGTTAAGATATTTAATTCCTTGAATAAAGGTTTACAAGAGTTTCGGGGGTGAGATTTACAAATTATCCGAACTATCCTCTTCTGAATTCGGAAAGATTGAATGCTCTGACCGCAATTGCCCCAGAAGGTAATGCTGTAACGTAAACGGGAGTAAACGTTTGGAAAATATTCACAACGGGAAATACGTGGACTAACTACGTTAACTAAGATTCGGAATGCGTAAAACAATTTTCTTAATTGGGAATTAAGATTGTCTACGTGACAATTCCATCTGAGGTTGTCTTGAATATGGAGACCTAAGAAGTTTGTATTCGTAACAGTTTTTAATTATGTTCCGTTTAAAGAAAGAGAAACTTGGGGTAAAGATTTTGTGATACTATTGTGAAATGACATAAACACTGTTTTGTCGGTGTTTACAATGAGACGATTTGCATGAAACCAAGTCGAAAGGTTAGACATAAGCTTTTGAGCGTTGGCGCGTTTTCATAGTAAATTAGTGTCATCAGCAAAAATAACCATTTTGAAATCGTATGTGGATGATGACATGTCGTTCACATACAATAAAAAGAGTGTAGGACCGAGAATAGAGCCTTGGGGTACTCCGCAAGTAAGTGGCCTTGTTTCTGAAAAAAAAAACGCTAAAGTATTTTATTTTTAGTATAGGGTATTTCGACCTGTTGATTTCTATCCTTTAAATAAGAAGTTAGCCATTGATGTGGAAGTCCACGAATGCCTAAAGAATGCAATTTGGAAAGGATAATTTCGTGATCTATGACATCGAATGCTTTGGATAAATCAAGAAAAACACCCTGAGGATTTTCTCCACGCTCAAGACATGTGGTAACATCGTTTAAGAAATAAAATATGGCGCTTGTAGTGGAAAAACCATGTTGATCGTCAGAGAGAATTTTATTTTTTGGTAAAAAATCTAGAAGACGCTTATAGAACAATTTTTCAAGGATTTTTGAGAAAGTGGGTAGTAGAGATATTGGCCGGTAATTTCGAATATTAAGTTTGTTTCCTTTCTTGTGTAAAGGCTTCACTTTAGCTCTCTTAAGTATGTTAGGAAACACCTCTTCCGATAAAGAGCTATTAGAAATATTTATGAGAGGATTTAATATGGCGAGGGACGAAAATTTAACAATAAACTCGGGTGTATCATCTATGCATGTTGAAAATTTGTTTTTTAATGAGCTGATGATTCTTATGTCTTCATTGGCGTTAGTTTTGGAAGTGAACATGGAATTGGGTACGTCGGTGGATATAATTGGAGGACATTGATTTGGATATATTGAGTTCGTTATTTTACCTATTTCTGAGAAATAAGAATGAAACAAATTTGCGATGTCCTGAGAATTTGATACGATTTTCCCATCGTTTAGCAGAGAAATATTTTCTTGGCGATTTTCAGAAGTTGACGTGTAATTTTTAACAATATTCCACGTGGATTTCATCAGGTTGTTTGATTTTAGTACCTGCCTGTGGTTTCCATCACTTTAGCTGCGTAGGCTACTTTTCGAAGAATAGTTTTATATTTACGAACATATTCATGGAATTTGGGTGGTTGGTTATAGAATTTTGAAATATAATATGAACGGCGTTTGTTTTTTGAAGAAATTCTTATCCCTTGGGTGATCCATCTATTGGATTTCTTAGTGTTAATTCACTTGCGTTTTATGTGAAAGCTAGAGTTGTAATGATTTAGGAATATTGAGATAAATGCATTGAATTTGTTGTCGGTGTTTAGGCAATTGTAAACATCTTTACATGTTTCTTCACTCAAATAATTTATAAATATGGATTGATTTGTGTCATTAAACTTTCTTGAAAATTTTTAAAGGATTTTAAGTGGTTTTAGTTTATTATTAATGGTCAAGGTGATAGCTGTATCCGGCGATAAATACTTCAGACAGATACTAGACTCCATTGTTGACGATAATTTGATCTAGCAATGTTTGAGATGAACCGGAGAGACGAGTGGATCGTTTATCGTAGTAATAAGGTTGAAGGAATCGATAAGATTCTTGAATCGATCATTTGGTAAATGTGCAGAGTCGGGTGTACTCAGGAAATCGATGTTGAAATCGCCACATATAACGATAGATTTAGTAGATTTATGTGTGATATGTTTTAAAACAATTTCGAAGTTCCGAAAAAATATGTCAAGATCTGATTGAGGAGGTCTATAAATACACAAAACAACAATACCGGTGTCGGTCAGATTAACTGCAGAAAATTCGAACACACTATCTACGCAGAAGTTCTCGTAGCCTGGTATCCAAATTTTTATTTAAAAAATCATATTATTAGAAGGCATTTTAATACTACTAATAGCCCACTTGAATAATAACTGATAAGCATTTGCTTTATTTGTAGGTTGCATTGAATAGGTGTACATTTTTTATAAGTATCCATATCCAACAAGAAATAAAGATTGTTTCTTGTTTTCTAGGGGGTGAGGGCATAAGATTTTAGTTTGTTTGAAATTGAGAAAACTGACATTAATGTATTTCGTATATGTACATATGTCACTTGCTGCCAGGTTGTTAAAAAAAAAGTAATAGTTGTAATTCACTAGACTTTCTTGTTTTGCTGGACAAACTGTCTCATTTTCTCTACAGTCCCCCATCCTTTTTCTTACCTACCGTGTTATCATCAGCCCATATCGACTTCACTATCTACTCCTACTAGGAAAGCGTATTCTACGCTCAAACCTTAGGAATATTCCATAGAGTGTGGAACTGGGTCAGCTCCATGTAGTGGCATGAACTGGGGTTTCTTGGCAATGGCTACGTGCGTAGGGGATGCCGAACCCAAGGTGATAAACAGAATTATACTTAAACAAGGACCGTAAAATGTAAAAATATTAATCTATAAGACTACATATGGAATATTTACCATTTCTATGGATATTTTGAAATTAAATACAAAGATGTGTAACGAAAAATGTATCTTCCTTTTAAGAAACTAACTTCTCTTCAGGTGTCTGTAAAAATGCTGCAAATAATCCTCATCGATGACACGTAGCAAAAGAGGTTCTTACGTTTTGGATCAACCAGACTTGTCATTATCACAAAAACGATTGTTTCTCTTTGGTGCGGAAATGGTTTGGAATTTTTTTAAAACGAGGGTTTGTGGAAAATGTCCTAACAGAAACCTGAAGTGGTGTGTAGTTCGCGAGCAAGTTCGTTTTGTATGACTACCGCCCTACGTGTCATTCCCCTGAACGTCAGTGGATCCATGCCAATCGGCATGACTCGTTGTAAACACATATACCGATAGTGTCAATCTGTAGCGTTTTTTGTGAGAATGAGGGAATTTTCCCCACCGTGAGTGATTGGCACGCAGCCACGTCCCCGTTCGCTATCAATATGCCCCTGCGATGATCTCATGAGGGAGGGCGACCGACGGGACGGAAGTGTACAGCAGCTGCAATGACCTGGATCCGTTGCTCTCTGTTCTTCTTCTACTCCGTTCACTTGTTCTGTGGAGCGCCCTGCTGACCAACCGCAGAGCAGTGTGTGTTGAGACGAGTCGCCTACGATGTTTGCATGCACAAAAGCATCACATGACGCATGAGAAGAAACGAACGAGCGTAACCTTGACATTGTAAGGATATTCTTCATATTATGAGCACTGTGGGAGATGTTCGTTCTGGTTGGCAGCTACTTCCTTTTGCTCTTACGCATTTTAATGTTTCATTTTATAAAAGCAAATCAAGTGGAAAGGTATCTCAAAGGTATCTCTCCATTAAGTTGGCAAACAAACTATGACGGAATACATTTTTAATGTTCACATTATTTAGTGCTAATTACGTGCTATATTCCAGAATTATCCCCTCTCTCCGTTTCAGAGGTATTTTTCTGCTAGTCTAATGATTAAGCTAGCAGAAAACATTTTTTTGCTTCAGAAATCAGGATAGGGAATTAATTAGTGATAATTTGATGTTAACTAAGTGCTGAATTTCTGAATGTGCCACTCTTCTACTCTTTAAGTTTATTCATGGGTGATTCTTTTGTGAGGCATTGAGATAATGGAAGAAAGAATGAAATTACTTGTTTTTTCTCTGTCGTAAACGTAGACGAATATTGAGTTCCAAATTAGTAAGGTAGTTGCATCCCACAATCCCCACAGTTGTCCCTCGCAGATTATTTGTGAAATGACTGTGGTTCAATAAAATAAATTCGAGTATTCGATTTTTTGTATTAATTAACATTGTCTGGATTCATTTGTGGCAAATTCCTTAAATTCTTTCTTCTCTAAACAGACAAAAGATGGATTAAATTTGTTTCAAGATGTTCACAAATAAGATACAAAATATTTTCATTTAATCTACATTTGTTTTTCATCCCATTATTGTTTGTAGTACGTGCAAACGCTGCTCTACGCACCCCGATCTAGTTACTGGTTGTGAAGAATCCTTCTCCGTCAAGGATATACAACTGCATTCGTCATTTTATACAACTGCATACTGAACTGATCATTCATTGTCGATAGATTTGGAACCTTTATGGTGACGTGGTGGAACTAGGAGATTATCGGGCACATATACACATGTAACGAAAGTAGTACTCGTATGTAGTAAAATATATGAAGAGAATTTCTCGGAATCAACTTCCCAAGCGGTTTTAAATTATAGGAGCAATACGTCATCTTCGTGTGCTGGGTTTTCCTGCGCACGTGAGACGCCTTCTAGTCAGACTTCGGGTTTATCATTCTCTTCTTGTCAACACACATAATTTCAGACCAATATCCGGGACAAAAGACGTGGTTATGGAGGATATATGGATGCTTTCTTGGATACAGTATATGAACTTTTATTTTTAAAAGTGTGCTTTACAAAAGAGTGGTTTAAATGTGGAAAACAATCCTTGTGGTTCCATTTTCTTTATTTAATGCGTATCCCATTCACCCTCTCAACACAACAGTTCGAAATTAGGCCAAGGTCTAGTAGTGGGTGATCCAGTGGCAAGTAAACATAGACCACATTAGAGTTAACATTGCATCATCACTTTAAGGCACTTAGCCGTTGCGTCAGTTTCCTAGGTCACAAGATAAACTGAATATTTTTTGTTTCATTACAAGATTAGAAAAAGAAAACTGATAAATAATGCTGTAATTTTTTATTTAAGAGTCTGATTCATCTCTTTTTGTATTCATCTCGTTTGTTTTAATGTATTTATGGTAATGCCGTCGATGAGTTACAATTATGTTTAGGCCTATGCAATAGTAATGCTTAGTGAAGTTCGAGATATAATAATGTCAGACATATGCATGCTTCGGGTGGAAGTGTCAGCTTGCTGTATAAATTTTGTATCAATAGTAAGGCCCTTCGTACCATTTTGGAAAATTACTTGGTAGACTGCTATGGAGGACATGTCATTCTAAATTATTTGGGATTCTTAATTAGTAGCGGAAACTCTGATCAAGTTCTTTGTTTTATAAAACTAAAATTCAAACACATCTTTATGCTTAAGAAATAGAAAATATAATACATTTTCAATTGTTTGAAAGAAAGTGAAACTCTGGAATGATCATGTTGAAAATGGTATAATCGCTGATAGTGACTAATAGAAATGAGAAACTGATAAATTTTGGGTTAACTTCCCTCTGACCAAACGCGTGCAGTCATTTCTTTTTCCCATCTTTTTATTAGGGAATTTTTTTAGGAATTGAGAGACACGAATGATATACACTAATTAAATTAAGTATACGTTAAAATAACAGGCAATATTTTTCTTCTTAAGACTCTATTTTTTCAATTTAATTTGTCGTCGATTGTAGCGTCGTAGTAAACGACATGGTAGCGCAGGTTTTAAAATTTGTTTTGATCGCCATCCCTTGTAGTCGCCGATACGAGTATGTGCATCAGAAACCAATTCGATAGTTAGTGAATAGGAGAAGATTACATTCTCAAATACATCTTCTCCACTTAAATTCACAACCAGATGAGGGAAATCTCCTCCTTATCACTCGTGCTGCCAATTAGTAAGGTAAGATTACTGCACGGACTTGAAATACTTAAACATTGAGTCTACTTAACTCGTGAGGAAGCATCAGACTCTTCCTCGCGAAGTGGAGGATGCTGAATCCTTTTGAAAATTCATCTATTTCTAGCAATAGTCTCATTCCTTCCAACATTTCGTTAATAAGATAATGGTTGTTTTATTCTGCCGATGTTACCCAACATCCACCATGCCGATTACTCAATTTTATCCATCAACGCCATTTGGATTATGGTCAAATACGTTAAAATTTGACCTCTGGATGTAAATTTACGAGTACATAATTATGTACTACTGTTTATTATCATGATATAGTGTATCTTTGAAGTATAAATTTTCACTTGATTTAATGAGCGTAACTCCTTAATAAACCTTGTGGGATATTCTAATGCTCAAATGAGATATCTAATAAGGCGAAAAAATTCTTCTTGAAGTGATAGTATCTTATTACAAAAATGTTTGGAACGTCCTTCATAGTACCTATCAGTAGCAGAGCTAGACCGGACGACGTTCAGATTTCCAGTTCAGATTACTTTCCATCTCATGTTCCTCGATCAAGTTTCATTTCATAGAATGAAGGAATAATTGAGTCTTAGATAATGTGTACGTATAGCTATTTTATACGTATAGTTAAAATATACGTCCTGAGAAATAATTTATGTATTTCAGGATTTTCCTTTCCCGTGCCCAAGAAGTCATAGTTTACCTTAAATTCAGTAAACTATTAATTTTTGTAGCTAATAGAGTCCCAATATTTACTACAAGTTCATTTATTTTATGTAAATTTTTTCTTATATTCTTCAGTAGAACTCATGTTAAAAAGACTATAAATGTTTAATTAAATATAAAGTAATGTGTTGTTCAATACAGCCCACGTATTGAGGGAGGCGCGGGGTGGTAGCTATCGAATAATAATCATCTGCGTTTATGTGAACCGACCTTTTCTCCCGACGCACATCTCAACCAATAACTTACGACTATACCTACGCGGTGATTAAATAAAACGGATAATGTTTGTCATTTGTCGAACTATCTTAGAGATATATGAACTATTCGAACGAACATGGATGTTCTATAAAAATGTTGTGGTATGTATTAATTTTTATTGCAGCACCAAAATTATAACCAGTTGTGTCTGAACAAAAATTTGGAGTCGAAGAATATAAATATTTTTTTTCTGTAAGGAAACAAAACTATTTTAGTTATGCCATTTAACCTCTCTCGAATTGTACAATTAAATATTGCACTATAGTACTAAGCAAAATTTTATTTTATTGCAATTTTTTTCTACAATATCAAACAAATTGTTGACTGTTTGAGAACCATGTTCCCTCCTACTTAAGCAAGAAGAAAAGCAGTTGTTTTAATATCTTTATCTAATTCAAATGGATTAAGACATCTGTTGAGAAAGAGGTCTGTGGTGTTTGCGATCGTGGATGTACCACTTCACCAATAGTGCCATCTCAGTTGGAACAAAAAATGCAAAACAGCACAGATCCGTGTGGTATGTTGCCCATGGCAGAGAACGAGCGCCAGGTGATTGCGTAAGGCGGAGGGCAGGTGTTGTGTCGTCGGGAGAGACGCGCGGCGCGCTCAGAGACCGCATGTCGCCTCCACTCGCGACGCCCGGTCGAGCTGTCGCCGTCCAGCGCCCACGCGCGCGTTAGCTCATTTCTCATCGCAGCGTACACGCGCTTGCGCTAACGCTCTTCTCGTTTAACTGCTTTTGCCAATTGTAGTACACAATTTTATTACTTATCTCATACGCGGTATATAGAATTCCTGTGAATGCAAATAGCGTTCGTGTGAATAACAAGTATTGAAATTAAAGTACTTGACTCAGTTATTACACTAAATTATGATTTTAAATACAATACAAAAAACTGATTATTGAATCGAGGAACCCTATGATGGTTTAAATTGTTAAAAATAAATTGACTGCTAAAATTACCTGATTTTATGTGCTTGTACACTACGTGAATAGATAAGTAAATAAACTTTTATAAATAAATAGATTTATTGTCAAAAAACAGTTGCAAACTGCGAATGACCACGCTGGGGATAATAAACTAAGTTACTCTCCGGAAATAAGCAAGAGAGCATCACATGAATCCCGATAAAACACCCGAGAAATATGATGAAATTGTTATATTATTGTGTATTTTATGCACTAATCGATGTTTTATTGTTAACTTAGTTTGATATTTATAACGTTTCTTATAAATTAAAAGGCATATTTTCTTTCAGAATTATCCATTCATTTAATAGTTGTACGTTTGCATATACGGGAAACAATTCTAGCCATAATATGCCCACGAATGATATGCAATTAGTCTCTAGTTAGTTGAAACGAAATAAATGTACACATAGTTATAAGATACATTATATTGTTAACTCGTAACATTTATTTCACATTATTAAGTATTAATAAACTAGTGAAATACGGAAATGCATAAGGAAATACTAGTCACTTACTTCACATTCTTTCAGTCGGTAATACTGACAGTTGCAATGAGCATATTGGATCACGAGGCGAATGTAATACTCATGCTGAACGTGTCATTCTCCAAGAATGTCACCACATACCTGAAGTCAATTTGGCAGACATAAATGACTTATCTAATTTCTGTACTCAAGTCATTCATTCAGTTTTTAGGTTCAACACGCTAAAGTTAAACAAGTTGAAATTGGTTCTAGAAGGTTTGCAGTTGGATGTATGTACGTAAATGACTATTGTCAATGACAAATTGTCACTTTGTGTCAATTATGCTATATGGGAATTTATGAACATAACAGGTATCTAAAGCCACTTGCTCTTAGCAAAATGTGTATTTTGTTCAGCTAAAATATTATTAAGAAGTATAATGATCGTGAAATACAATTAATAAGTATACTTTCTTAAAATCAATGTTGTTCATCACAAACTTGTTTATTTCATTCTTTACCTTCTTTTCCTTACTGATAAGCATATCTTTTGGTTAAATCTTCTTACTTTTATCGGAAACCTGAGATATGTAACTCTGTGAATGAGAAGGGATAGCAAATGGTTTACGTTGAGATCAGCGACACTGCTTTAATTAAAGAATTATGATTCTTGAAAAAATTCAGAAGGTGATTCATGGAGGGACCTCTTGAAGCTACATGTAGTGAAATATTTCTGCTGAAATAACAAGAGTTTTGGTCATCTGAAATTCCTGGAATTATGTTCATGGCAAAGTTCAGCAAGATCTGCTATCGTGAGCGATGCCGCTGTTCTTGCACGACCAGTGGGTCAACACTCGGTCAATAACCTTAACTGGCTCATAGACTGGTTGTGGAGGAAAACATTTCGGTTTGCATAAAGCTCAGCGCCCACGAAAACAACTCCTAATTTAATGTATGTGCATGGTGTTTAGTACCTGGTATTATTTCAAGAGTACAATACGTGCAAGAAGAACTTTTCTTTGGACAAGTTGATTTTTATGAGCTCGAAGATTGGGTGCTTGCTTTAAACAGTCATATATGACATGATTCTAGATCAATTCATTGTAAGCTAAATCAATTTTTAAGCTTTTTAAGCAATTTTTTTGAATTTGTAAATTTGTTTCTATATAATACAGATCTCTGATTCACACGTCATATACAAATTTGACACAGATTATTTTAATCGTAGCTATCTAAAAGAAAATTTATCTTTCTATTCTCAGAAATTTATCAGATCAGATAACACGTACCACTAAGACTATTAAAATGGAAATACCATTTGAAGGAATAATTTTTCGTTTTTGGTGTGCATGTACGCTTCTAATTGGAATAGTGTCTTGGCAAAACATTTATTACTGGATGTATTATTTTGTGTTAAAATTAGAAATAAATTTCATCACAAATAGAACTGCGAAACAAATACTTTTAATACACTGAAATATTTTTTGTATGTCAATTCTTTCAATTCAAGTTTTGAGAAGAATCACTCCAAAGTATTTGATAGGTCGAAATATCATTATGACGTTGAAGGTAAATGTCTGATTTTACTGCGGTGAATATCTGTGTATCATTTTATGTACTCCGTGTGTTAACAAGTTGTATGGGATCAATCCTATTTTCATGAAGACGAATTATAGATGAAAAAAATATCAGGCGTTCTGTCGCTATGTCGTGAAGTAAACTATGGAGAGCATTGATCAAGAGACGAGTATGTTCTTGAAAATTAAAACTAGGCAAAGAACTATTGTTATATCCTTACACTGACGGTTTCGCCAGTTTTCTATTGGTATGTCCAGTGGCATAAATATCGGAGGTGTGGGAATAAGGGGACCTATCCCCTCCCTAAATGAAATATTCTATTTTATACCAATTTGTAATATTTCGATTTATCTCTAATATATAACTGATATCTATAGATTTAGCTGAGAATTATCTTTAAGTTACAGTTATTCATGCTCCAAATTCATATCCTGGTATGTCACGTTCCTCACCTTACAAGTAGCTGCGAATTCTAGGCAACCTATACGAAACCAGATAACACTATATGTTACAGTAAAAATATTTTTATGAGCTTCATGACATGCCTCGCACAACAGTTGTATACAACCTTGTCCGTGCCCTCCCCCCACATGGTTTATCCCTTATCCCGCATGGTTTATCGAGTGCCACGCTATCCGAGCTGCGCTCATAATCATTGCTTACTCATTTCCGCTTGTGGGTTTGTTCTTTCCCATGTCTGTTACTAGGCACTCGAAGTCGAAACTGACGGAAAACTAACGAAATTGAGTTCAACAGGATCTCCGGCAGATTTTTTTGAACACGTATCCGAATTTTGAGGGGATGGGCGATTCTGCATTCAACGTTTTTCGAAATTTCACTCTTCAACCTTTATTTGAAGACACTGGGGCAGTATTTCATATTTTCATTTGGGAGTTAGCAATATATGAAAATAAATAAAACCAAAATTATGTTTGTATCAGCGTTTTTCTTTTTTAAATTCAGATCTACAGTTTTATTCCGATCGTAAGTTGTATACACTAACAGTTCAAAACAATAAAAAATGTATTCTTGATTTTAATTTGAAGAAAACTACCTCCACCCCTCTTTTCATCTGCTTAAGTAGTGGTATTGCCCACTGCGGCAACCTAAGTGTGCAACTCGCTATATGTATTTGTTCTCTAACTCAAATTGGCGAAGATGCGCTTGCAAGTTTCGACATCCTGTAGATTTCATGCATCTGTTAGGTTTGGTGAAAAGAAAACCAAAAAGTAGTAGGAAGAAAATCTTTAATTACATCTTTGATCACGGTAATATAATATTTTCAAGCTAAAGGTACTGACTATGTAGTCTCTAAATGGCACTCACCTAATTGTTATTTTACATGGCTTGCCTTAAAATATGCACATCCAACAGTTTCCTGAATCTAGCTCCTAAATGTAAAACTAAGAATACAACTTGTAAAAATACGACCTTTCTATTAACTTTGAAACCAAACTTAAACAGCCGTTTCGCCGAATTTAGCTCTAACCGACTTATAAAACATACTTATACATTTTATGGGAGGGGAAAGTAGATGTAAAGTTTATCAGAACAAAAACTCTTCTTTGTGAAACTTCACAAAATAGGTTCTCCTTCGTGATGATATATTTCGTATCTATCAGTTAATTAATTCAAGAAATAAGCTCATCCTCTTTCGTAGAAAATGTAATCATAAACGGAAAAAGCGCACTTGTGAGCATTACACATGTACACTTCCAAATCACAAACATTGATAAACATTTCCAGTAAATGCTTATATTATTATTGGTGTTGAGAAAGGAATATTCTTGAAACAGTATAAAATTGATATGCACTCAGAACCGAATGAATAAGGGACGTCAAAAAGGTTTAGTTTTTAATAAAACGGAAAAACTGTATTGTTATGGAGAATTTCTCAGGTTTATTTTACACATTGTCTCGTCATCATGGCATTGCCGAGTAATTGGGTATATGGTTTCTTTGTACTGGTAGTCGATTAAAATTCATATACCCCGTGAATCTTATAATCGCAGGATTCTTGTTCGTTTTGACTGTCTTCTGTTGCACCCGATGAACTGCACATTCTATTGTGTTTTCTCTTTTTATATACCACGCTTGTATTAATTTATGATAACTTTTCTCTTAATTTTTTACTAGGTGTCGGGTTCGATTGTATATAATAGTTTCTTGAAATATTTTGCTTTGTTTTGGGTTCATGGTGTATGAGTATATTTATTTTTAGTGTAAAAATTATCTAAAATTTACTATTGATCTCTACGGTTTAACAAACAATTTGTGCTGTTCTTGATTATTTCTCCTGATGAGTAGTTGCTTGCTTCCGCAGAGTAAAATAGCTTATTCTCTTTCTCGTAATCATTCTTTTATTGCAGCTTGGTTGAAATAAGTTACTTATTCTATTTGCTGATAGATTCAACATGTTCAAATTATTAAATTTCTAATTCCCTCTATATTATTATGCTTGTTGTTAAACAAAGTTATTTGACTCAATGAAAACGTTTCGTGAAGCACTGTTCCCTCTTTTGAGAAGCTCTTCTTCGAGGCGATGGCACTCATAGATGCAAATCGCTTACCAAGCGGAGACAGCGCTCCTCGGAGAGTTCCTAAGTGGCTGATGGCCGCATTAAGAGCTCGCCGCGCCGCGTGCGCGCCGCTATGGAGATTGATAAAGAAGCGCGTCGGACCTCTTGAAGCCAATTGGTTCCTTTACTCGCTCTCATTTGTATGCGTGCTATTGTCTCTCGCTTTTCCCTCACGTGCCCCGCCGTTTAGTCTTGTCACCGAATATTACGAAATGGGTCTAGGACAGCATGTTGTCAGACTGGTCATTAATTGCTCGTAAAATTAGTAGTCATATGTAAGTTGATAGACAAGGATTTTTGAGACCGTACAAATATATATTATGCATTTTGTAGATGTGACACTAACTCGGCATTGTTCAATGCAACGTTTGTATAAAAAGTTATGTTACGAAATTTGTGCACACAGTGACTTACGTATATTTATATTTGCCATACTTTTTTTCGTTACCAAATACATTTATTATTTAAACACACAATCATTTCAAGAATACATTAAAAAATTAAATATCATATCTGGTAAAAGGATTTTGGTTTTATTTTTTATGTATATTTGGGCACGTGCTCTATTGCTGTGACTAACTTTGGGCGTTAGCAAATTGCCGTAGAGTTCTTTAATTACATTTTTTACACATGCATACAATTCATGTGTTAAAAAGACAATATTTCTTTGAAACCATTGTATTTTTTTATTGATTTACATTTGTCAGAATTATGAAAATCCTTCTTGCTTTGCTGCCTCTTTTTCGGCATATTGCGAGATATAGGAAATATTCACGAAGAGTTCCAGTCGTGACAAAAGTAGATGTTGCCTTGGGTTATTTCATATCCAATAAACAGCTTTAGTAGATTTTTCACCTGACAATCTCAGATTTCGATAAAATTTAATTTTTAGAGTTTAACTCTCTTATATACAAAGATAATACATTTTAAATTTTCCAGATGATTGCAAAGTGTACCAACTATCCTTGTATTATTGAGAAAAAATTGTAAAGCGTCTATTGAAGAATTGAAAAAGAAATTTTGATGTTGTTCTTTTTTTTGCTTCTTGAAGTATATCATGAAATGTTTCAGAATGATAAAAAATGACACGTCTCCGACTTATCTCAATAGAGAGCTCCCATCTCAATTATAAAGTTTAGTTTTGAGCCGTTTTTTGAGCGTTTGTTTACACTTCCAAAAAGGCTTTTAATTTTACAGAATTATAAATGGGTCTTAGAATGTATGAAAATTCCCTTCGAATTAAATTTTATCAAAATTTGAGATGGTGAAGTTTGTATCCTGTATTAATTTGACAGATAATGTTCGTCCTGGAATGTGAAGAAACGAGAACATGGATAAACCTGCGTCCGTATGCTTAAAATGCTGCATCTTGAATGAACAAATGAACAACTTAGTTTTCCCATAAGTGCTTCCCCGGTCAGTTTCACCAGCGTTGTAACGAGCTTCCTGACGCTAGGATAGCACCTAGCTAAAAAAGGATAGCACCTAGCACCCAGCTAAATAAGGAAAGCACCTAGACACCTGCAGCCAGCGTTGCTTTAAATGATAGCACGTAATTTTTCCACGGATTTTTTTTTGTCGTTTAGTCGGTGTAAGGAAATTCCGGAATTGTATTTTACTTGGATAACTTCTTTTTTTGACTATTTTTTGAGCGTAGAATGAAACTCAAGACTCTAACAGTATTCCTAGACCAACTTATGAGTGGCATTTTATCAATATGTTTAGAACTACAGAAGCCATTGATGACACGGTCTCAATGACTGTGGATTACATTGCACACTGGATTTTCACAAGATAATGTAATCCTATTCGATAATTAACTGACAAGACATTAACGCAGATTTGCTGACATATTTATTTCTCGAGGGGTTTAAAGATACGAGTAATCACACTATTAATATCAGATACAAAGAGTTCTCAAATAGCATGTAAAAGTCAGAATTAACCAGCATAATAAAAGTAAACATTAACATCAGACAGACCTCGAATGGACTTCATTCACCTCCCCACTCCTACTCCCTATTCCTTGAATTTTCCTAGCAATCCCTGGGAGTTGCGTTCCCCTGTGCGAGCGTGTTGTTTTTCAATTTGTCCGAATCAACCTCTTCTCCCTTCTTCCAAGAAGTACTTTATTCTCTTATGTGTAATTGTTTCATGTGTAACTCTTTTTTGCGTAAGGAAGAGTATGGTATTTATTCAATATTATGACATGGAGATTTTTAAGAAAATCAGAGTGTCAGATATTTTTGAACTTGTAAACACAAATTTCTAAAATTTATGTATAAAAAGGGGTAACATAAAGTACATTTTTGAAAACAAACCTTCTCCCCTAATTAGAATAAGAACTGAAGTTCCTTTCAACATTTGGGTTATCACCGGAAGTACTACTTGAATGAAAAGAATATATCCACGTTTTAAGTCTTACCCCCCTTCCTCTCTGTACTTTAAAGAAACATAACATTTTTAGTATTTTGTTTGTTTCTCTAAAGTATTTGGTTTTCGAGATAATTCCAATTTGTTTACATCTGAAATGCCAATGAATGAATCGCTTTCCAGTTTTTGTATATTGTTGGTCATTTTTGTAGTATTGTAATTAATTATTGATGTATTACGTGACGAGACCTAAGCCATCTTGCCAATTTTTTCGCTACAACACCATAAATAAATACATACATAATAGTCCCAACACACATAAATACATAAATAATAATCCCTACACACATAATTTTAATAAATTACCTATTTAAATCATAATAATAGGAAGACTATTATTACAAGCTTTTATTTAACTTTGCCTGTTAGTTAGTATGTTAGGTCAAATCTTGCAACTGAATTTTAAACAAGTTCCCCCTAACCGATAGAACTGGTATCAGAAATTTTTTAAATTACGATTTTATTCCGAGATAACTCACGGTGGAAGCATCCCATGAAATGCAAACCGTCTAGTTACAGAAATAAGTATAACGAATTGCATAACCTACGCCTTTAGTTTTAACTTCTTACCTTATCTTTACGAATAAAGAAGGAACTTCTAATCATTACAATCGCTTACAGTACTACGCCAGTTATTTGTCTTCTAAAAGCTTGTCGCGCGAAATGTTCATAAAAGTAGATACCAATTAATGTCATGGGACAGTGATTGGTTGGTTAGTATTTGCCGAAGCATGAATTTTCTTTACGATTCGTGTAACAAGCTTCTTGAAGACAAATAAATCAACATACAATATTTAATCATTTTCAGCGATATAGAAGTAAATACGTTTATTTTTTATTAGGATCTACTAATGTGAAATATGTTTGGAGGTATTAGCATTTGGCATTGTCTTGCCTTAATAAAAACCTTAACTTATTTTATACTTTTTAGTACATGTCTTAAATAAAAGTTTGTTTTTAAAAATGTTTTTTTATTTATTATTACTCTAGGATAACAATCTAAGGATCATCTCGGTATTAATCTTAAGCTATTGAGTAAAACTCAGAGAAACAACAATTAGGATGAGAAATAACTTTTTGTGAAATAAATTTCTTGTAAAACGAAATAAAATTACATTTTTGTGATTTATTAAGTACAAATTTGATGGTATTCTGTCAATATTATAACACGTACCGAGCTATTTTTATTCTTATATTTAGGAGTGTGTTGAAATGTTCAATCCGCGCTACCTTAGGGCCCTTGATCGGAATTAATGGGATAGCCCTTTGCTTGCTTCCGGAGAGTAAATTAGTTTATTGTCCTCAACGTGCTCTTACGCAGCGGCTTTTTTACTACAAATTTCTTTATTTGATGTCGGTTGAATGTTGGACACAAATATTATAGAACATACTATACTTACATGATTCATGATAATTACTGAACTACTGTTACGTTATGTAATGTATCTCATGAAAATGGTTTTGTTGCAGACTGAGAGCGAATGCTCGTGCGGGGAGCGCGCAGAGGAGGCGGCGCGTCTCACGGCGGCGGAGGGCGGCGGCGCGGGGGCGGGCGGGGGCGGCTACGAATGCAGCCCTCCGCCCGCCGATGAAGATGTGCTCTCGTACTGCGAGTACCACGACATGCCCCCGCCGCCAGATGGTGGTTACGGATGGGTAATCTGCTTTGCATCTTTCCTCTGCAATATGATTGTGGACGGCATCGCCTACACCTTTGGCGTGTTCCTGGGCGAGTTCATGCGCTACTTCGATGAAGGGCAATCAACCATGTCGTGGGTGGGTTCCCTTCTATCCGGCATGTACCTCAGCGCAGGTGAGTGACTTTGATTCTTGTACAGTAGCGTAGGTAGGGAGGGGGCCAGTCACCCCTGACCTCCACCTGTGAGGGGCCTCCAAGTGGGTTAGTAAAAATCGTATAAAATACCCTATGTTCGCCTATACGATAGTAATTTGAACACATATATTCACTTAATCGTTTTGTCATAGTAAATTACAGAATAGTTTAGATTGTTGTGAAATAAATCTAATATTTTTATTATAAGTTTTATAAACAGTGGTGCGATCGATATGCACTTGCTGCTAAGTAAACACATTTGTGATGGGGCCTCCTAAATGACTTCCGCCCCTGGCCTCATTAGATGCTCTCGTCTCAATGGAGCTGGAAATATCTTTAATAACTTATGGTTTGAAATTAATTTTTTCGACTTATAAATATTTTTTCTTCTACTGCTATGCCTTACATTTTTTCTGATAAAGATAACAATATTGTTAACGTATTCAATAGTCAATTTTTATGATATTGTTTCATTTATTTATTACCAATTCATTAATTTATCTGAAATTAATCTCTGTATGGTGAAGGACACCACGTCATTATAAATTTAAGTAACATTTCAATTTCATTGAAACTTTGATTAGTAGTTTAATCGATAACATGTAATCGCCAAAGATTAACTTCCCCTAAGAGTACTGTTCTTTCCAACTCCATTATAAATCACTGAGTGGGAAGTCAATAGACTTTTTACATGTATCCTAATGTATTTTGAATTACTTTTATGTATTATTAAATGGTATAATTGTTGAATATACTTTTATCTACCATTCAAGTTTGTACGTCTTATCTGACTACACGTAGTTTGCCTATACGGCGAGATGTTAAATAAAATATTGGAATAAAACAATCCGTAAACCACGAGATTCTTTCGACCCAATTTCTGTCGAGTATACCATTTCATAGTGCATAAACATTTTGTTTCATTTGGTAATAAATAAACATTTTATCATCTCAGCTAACCATTTCATAATGCATAAGTTTTTTGATCTGCTAGATGGATCTAGTAAGTTTCGAGCTAACGATGTTTTTTGTGATATGAATAGGGCCCGTCGTGAGCGCACTCACCAACAAATACGGCTGCCGTGCTGTGTGCATAGCTGGAAGTATCATTGGATGCCTAGCCTTCATCCTCAGCACCGTATCCCCAAACGTCAACATGCTCATGTTAACTTATGGTATTATGGGAGGTAAGACCAACTCTTGAAAACTCTTATTAGGAGGTCTATATGGTATGAAAGACTCCAAGATCACGAGAGCTGAAGGGTTCATAAAAATTATCGAGAGTACTTATAATTAATGAACAGAACACTATTTGAAATATTGGACACTTTGTCATAATGCACAATGGAAATTTCAATTTTCACCCAATCCAGGGAAGCAATTACTCTCTATTGGGGAAAGAAGATGTAGAGTTGATTTTCAAGTCAATAAAGTTTATTTGATTGCATTGATTGAATTGAAGTATGTATTATTAACTTTATACAGTATAAGAAAAAAATGGTTCGTCAGAAATTAATAATAATGTAAAATTCACTGAAAGCACATTTATATTTAATATTTTGGGGAAGGAAAAAGTCGATTTGATACGAAACATTTATTATACGAAATTATTAATTTGCCCGTTTTCAAACACACGACAGTAAATACAAATATAATCCGCTCTAAATACTTTACCATTCTTATGATGAAAATAACGAATAAAAGCTAATAATTTTTTACTATAACTTAAAACACAATAATACGTGCTTACTCATATGTTAAATAATTTGAAGACAGAATGTTCAATTTACATTGGAATATCTATTTTCTTTTATCTAGTAATTTTCTTCGTACCTAGTCAAATAGAAATTTGGTGCATTTTATATTATCGCGAGAAATTTTATAAAATTGTCATTAATTTTATTTTAGAATATCGTGAAGACTGCCATTTATTTTTGGACTCATATTCCAGCTGTTTATGATAATCCAAAATTGGAATTTTGTAATTAGATTTTCGCTTTTCCTTCTTCAAATATTCAGCTTGTGATCTTAGTAAAGCAATTATAAAAGTGAGTTTATGTATATTTTTTACAGGGATTGGATTTGGCCTTATCTATTTACCGGCAGTGGTATGTGTAGGCTACTATTTTGAAACAAAAAGGTCTCTGGCAACGGGCATAGCAGTCTGTGGTTCAGGGTTTGGAACTTTTGCATTTGCACCTCTTGCAACATTTCTTTTGGATGAATATGGTTGGAAAGGGGCCAATCTGATTTTGTCAGGCCTCATTCTTAATTGTGCAGTGAGTATCATATTTAATTTATGTGTGAAGAAAAGTTTCATTTTTAACATTAGTGAACATAAATTTTGCACTGCAACTTTTATTCTCAATTATTTTCAACTATTGAAGTATATCTTAAGAAGCAAATTATTTGGTATCATAAACTTGTTTACATATTCGATTGTCCGGGATACTCCGCGACCCGGAAACTTGGCAAACAGAACTACCAATATTTCAGCTTTTCTAGTGTGGTCTTCCTCAGGGAAATGCTGTAGTCAAACAGAAATCTGTGTAGCGGAGTTTAATTCTGTTTTTTTCAGAGCTCAGAACATAATAGTTCATCAAAATCTAGATGTTCAATGTGAGGTTTATTACACTTCACTTGTAGAAAATACGAAGATACGTCTCACACGGACTTAATTTATCATATTATTCAGGAGTTAAAAGAAAATATCTGCGTGATGTGTTCCTGGGTGCTATTGACAAATGTTCTAAAATTTAGACAGGAAATTGTACTGGACTAATAGTTAGATAAATGAAAATAAAAACATATTTTAGTAACTCACAGTTTAGAAGAGATGTCTACCTTTGTCACCGGCCATCTTTGTCATATGTTATGCTGACGGATGTGAAGGTCGATGGTCCCCAATTCTTATCAGTGAGTGGCCCAAATGCGTTCGCATTTCCATTTTCTGTATAACTATTTATTTACAAAAAAACTAGTGTTGTTTCATTTTCAAGAGTTTCGGTGAAAATGATTGTTTGTTTGTCCGCTATGGTGTATGTTTGACTGGACAATGTCAGCTTTGGTACAGAGTACGACAGTGACTTTGGTCTATTTGACTGTGACATGGAAGACAACTGCAGAATAGGTTCGTTGGGATTTCTGTCTACTAAGCCTATACATTGACCCTAGCGGAAGACACATTTCTTTAAATTCAAGCAACAGTTTGAGCATTGAGAATATAACATGTTTCTTTTTTTAAGGACTGTATTATCTATTTGTTTAAACTGAGATTGTTTTTACTGGAATTTCCAGATAGACATAATTTGCATTCTAATTGTGATTTAAAAATGTGCAGGTATTTGGGGCATTAATGCGGCCTTTGGAGTACCCTAAATCGCCTCGCTGTAAACCTCTTCTTCAACGTATGGCTGAGGAGAAACGCTTCCAAATGGAAAGAGGCTCTATCGGAGGTTCATATTTTATGGTGCAACTTCCGGATGGAAGCATGGAAAAGCGACTCAAGATGCCTATCAATATTGACCCTGGAGTTCATTCAAGTTTTAACTTGGACCAACTTGTACCAGGAACACCAATTACTCCTGTCCCCACTGTACCAACTTTGCCTACAATATCAGAAGTAAGCCTACAACAAGATTTTTTCCTGGTTTTGAATTACAGAAGGTAAAAAAAAATTAACAGAAGGTAAAATTTTGAATGCAATACATAAAAATATATAGTTTTTTAATTCTTTGTGGTCTTAATGCGATGACACTTTTGCTAGAACAACTTGCTCATTACCCGGTGTTGCCCGGGATTTTTCTTGCACTAATCTACTTTTACTTGGGGTAAAAAAATCTATCTATATAGTAAGATTTTTACTTACTGTTTTTATAACATATGTACAACATCCTAATTTTACAAATTCATGATAATACAAATTTAATACAAAACTTGACTGTATACACCATCCCGCGGGAACCTCGTCGGTCGATTTTCGTTACCTGACGCAGTTATACCATTTCATTACACTTCTTGTAAAATCTAAACTATTCTCGAAATTTTACTATTTAAACATGTCCCTTTTCTTTGTTAAATATTTCGTCGAATTCTTACGAATTAAAGACGTTATCTATATTTAATAAATGCTCAAAACCCATAAAATTTTATGATGTTGATTTTTTCCTTCTAAAATTACTCTCTCTTAAATTGAAGTCCCCCCAGGGGACTTACATCTAGTAAGTAGGTGTTTGGCAAACACGGGGCCCCCTAGCTGAGTCTGGCATTACTTCCACTTACTTGTGCCAGACTCCTTCCTTTCTCTTTCCTGACCTTCCTTGACCACCTCTTGTTCTTTTCGATCCCGACGCTAGGGTATCTTTCATTTTCCTCTTTCTTCCCCCCTCTCTCTTTTTTTAATGATATATGTATAGTTTTGAGATATGTTGATATTTGAGTTTTGAGTTGTAATTCAAGAGGGTTTTTAGTGTGTATGGTTGAGTCATTCGGTGAGTCCCACACGCGGGGAGAGTCATGTTGGCTCTCCCTAGTGCGTAACTGCATTTTCCCTACCAGTACAAGTTTTTAGGGCTCTAATGACCTCGATGTCGACGAGCTGTAAAGCCCCCCCACCAAAAAAAAAAAAAAGAAAAAAAAATTGAAGTATTTTCACAATTCTATTTTTAATAATGCTCTCTCGATAATTTGGGTTAATTATTGTAGATAGACGTATGCTGTCGCGAACTTTTTTGTAGAACTCGTTGAGGTAAACAATATCACAATTTGTAGTTGCCACCCATCTCTAATCGTTTCGGTAGCATAAGCGAATATAACTCCGATTTTATCGACATTTATAGTCTAAAACCATTTCTATCCTTCTCACCACATATTTTTAAAATAAAAGTTATTCTATATTCATCCTGGACATCTATCCTTGCCAAATTTCATCACGATTGGTCCAGTGGTTTAGTCAGGATCAGTCATAGCATTAAATTAATATACTCTCCATTTCGTAAAATTTTACTGATGAAAATTTTGGTGTGGACCAGTGTAGAGGTGCGCTGTAGACAAAAAACCTTTTGTGCATGGGATGCTAAATCTTCTTTCCTCCCTCCCCTCACTCTCCTTCTCCAGTTCCCCCAAAATCCTCTAAAGCGTGATCTGGTTCATCTTTAGACATTTTATCTCTACTTCAATATTGTTGATTTCTTAACATCTAATTACTTAGACTTCCTTAAAATATCGATAGTATATTTATCATTTAGTATTTATTGATTTGCACTATTTATTTTGATCCTTTAATAGTTTTCTTGTGAATAGGTAAAGGTGCCAGAGCAGAGCGGCTCCTCTGGTGCCTCAAGTACTGGAAGTACGGAGTTGAAAAATGGTGAAAGACAACGTATTGATTTGAGAATTGAGGATGTGGATGAAGAACAAGAAAATAACAAGGAAAAAGATAGCAAAGAAGAAAAAGAAAAGGATGACAAACAGTCAGAAAAGAAATATTGTGAGGAGAATGGGATAGAATTTTCTGCTGTGAGTCGAGGTAATCTACCCAGGAATGCGTCTCAACCTGCATTTACCACTCATGTTCAAGGACTTCCCAAGAATGGTACGTATTTCCACTTCTTTGTTGAATAATTATTAAATCTTTTCCAGAAAATTGTTGGGTGATGTTTATTAGATTATAATTTTTTCATTAAGGTATATTAATCATAATCTGAGTCTTTCTTTTGCAGGTTCCGTGCCATTTTTTGATAGAATTCGTAAAACTAGTGCTGGAGAGCGATATCGTCCTACATTGCAAGCCATCAAAGTATCTCGTTCCAATATGAATTCAAATGGAGATATAAGAAGATCTTTGCACTTAAGATTATCAAATTCCTCCTTCCTTGGAAGTCGCAACAATAATTGTGAGGATATGTGGTCCAAGACTGATGCAAGTATACTCTTGTTAAATTGCCCTAGAAAACCATCTTTCTATTTTAATACTTCTCAAATAAGACATGTTTCTCATTAAATATATATAGTGTTGTGGAGTAACTGAAAGTACATCCCGTTGGGTTTGGAAGTCAAGGACTGAAATTAAATAAATGGGTATAAAATTAGGAGGGGACTTTTATTTAATGAATTATTTGATTATCATATATTAAGTATAAATAAGTTCTGCTCTCATTGTTTCACTTAAAATAGTTTTACTAAATTTTTCACCAAATTTGATATTATTGAACATCTCTGTAAATAAGATCTCATGTATTGAGGGTAGTTTTTTGCATTTGAAACATTCTTTACTATTCTTCTTTATTGCAGCATTAATAGTATCAGTTTGCTATTTACCATTGAGTATTTATTATGCATCAAGAGTTTACATCTGTATGATATAGATATTTAGTCACTTATGCAGAATTTTGGGAGGAAAAAACAAAAATTAATTGTTATGATATGTTTAGGGATCAGTCTAAGCATTTATACGAAGCAGAGAGTTTGTCTATGTTGTAATCACGGAATACAGAAACAGAAATGAAGATAAGAACGACCACTATCCACAGACACATTGTATAATATTGAAGAAACCATTACATTATACATAATGGGTTTTTTTTCAATGTTTAACCATGGTTAAACATTGAAATAAAAAACCAATTATGTATAATGTACTGTATCTGTCAATAGTGACCTCACTGAATTTACTCAGGTGATAATATAAATATATATACCCCATGCAGAAACAGAGAAATGCAGCACACGTTTGCAAACTGCAATACACAGATGTAACGTAGACCACAAGACAAAGACAATTCAACCAAGAGAAGAAAAGTTTAACAATATTTTCACACGATATCGACAGGGATGTAAGAAAAAAATGTTTATATGAATCCCAAAATTCACACAAGGAGAGCCACTGGCAACACAGTATGTGAATAAATGACATGTTTTACTGTAATATTTTCGTTTCTTTTGTTGTAGATGGGAGACAACGAAAGCATTATGTTCACCACTTCCAAATCAAGCATTCCCCGAGAGCGTCGAGAAATGATTCGTCCCATGTCTCGCAAGGATATTTTTTACTCTGGCAGTGTGATGAACCTTCCAGAGTATAAATCACAGAAGTCACTCGCAAGTTATCGTCAAAGTGTCATGTCTTTGCCGAAATACGCACAAGATCGGGGTGATATGGTTGATGTGGAAAGTCCTGGTAAGAGTTTCAAATATTTATTGTAATAACATTATTGATACCAACGCTCCCTTCATGGCCAGTGGTAAGTATTCAGTTTCTAATGTCAGAAGAGATGGGGTAGTTCAAGTTACTGCGGATGACCATCCAAGAAGATCTCGAGGAATCTATTATATGTGGGCTACTAAGGTTTAGGACCCTATCCTAATATTATTTCTGAGGTTCAAGGCCACCCCTTCATCCACGTCTCGTAAGACAAGATTTGCGTACAATACTGCGCCCCTTAACTCATAATCGAGAAATCTCTCGTACAAATTGGCTTGCAACTCAATTGTTTTTCGCCAACCCCTTCCTCTCACTCTCGCTAACATATTCCTCGTAAAATACTTTGTGTTGTGTCTTTTGTTGTGTACTATCGTAAGTATAGTATTTGTTGGATTTGAGGATTGACGGGTCCTCTTTTTTTTCCTTTATCTGATATTTGCAACACAGAATGCGTCACAGTGAGGCTGTGGCGAGTCTGTAAGCGCGAACAGCAAAGACGCGGTGACGAATAACGCGACATGTTAGGAAACTTGATTTAAGATTCAAATCGTTGGAGGGGTGATATATGTTCCAGTTACAATTTAGGTTTTATTCGTGTCTTGATTGATTTGTTAATTCAGACTTAAATTCTTATTCAGAATCATTAAAGATACATTTAAAAATAAATTATAAAACGGATGCGGTTATAACGTATTTTAGCTTTAGATATTTGAAACTGTACATGTGTTATTGATTTTTACAAAAATCGCATTGCGACGTCTTGTTGATGTCATTAGTTAAGTACAATTATCAGGGAGACGAAGAAATTTCTTCCATCAAAACGAGGCAGGATAGTTAACGTCGTAAAATGAGGTAAGAAAATAACATTACTAAATTTTGACAATCTACGTTGTCAGTGAATTGTTGTACTTCTGTTAAATATGCAAAATATAAAAAGAGTACCATGTGTAATTTCTGATATTTACAATTAGTACTCTTTTAATGAAGTAAATTACAAGTAGTACTCTTTTTAATGAAGTGAATCTCTTTCGACAGGATAGAAATGAAGGAATTTTTCTCCGATATAATATCAGAATTTCAACTTGGTATATGTGAGATGACAGGGAAATTCTTACGGGGTCAAGCGATGTGTCTCCACTTTTTAGCAGATCTCTTTATCATCATTCTCTATATTGCCATCAATCAGTGGCGACTGCCGTTAATCGTTTTCGCTGCCGGCCAGATGTAAAGTCAATGATAATAAAAATGCAATTGTTGTAGACTTTTAAGCGTGATTCATACACTTCATACAATTTAAACGCAGTTTAAATGTAACCACTTTCACAGAGGAGAAATTTTGAATTTAAATATGTAAATGTCTTATGTAAATACATTGCAATGCCTCTCCTGTAAGTTATTGTTACTGGCATTCCGCTTTCAGTAAATTAATCATTCAATTCGTTACATGAATAAAAAGTTAGGAATTCGTAAAAATTGCTGATTTTTCTGAAACCAAAGATTCCGCATTCTATAAAGTATTGGAATCTTTTTGGAGGAAAGACAAGCGGACACGAAATTGAATTTTTTTAGTGTTGAACTTTACAAAAATTGTGTTTATTAATCCGATTACAATCCGTTGTGTAATACGTGTGTCTAGTACTTCCGCGCAGAAAAAGTAACATACGTTGTAATGTTTCAATATAGTGTTGCTGCTATTTGTAGGTAATCTGGTTACTTGCAACATCTGGAAGACGTGTTGCATAGGCTCAACGGAATGATGTGTCGCATCTCTAAGATCTCTTTTAATTTGTTTAGTAAAGTTTTTCCTATTACTTCTTTAATTAATTCTGTTCTATGCGTATATCTCTAGTTATTTCCGCGCGCTTTCCACTAGGAGTTTGTAATCGCGCTTGATGTGATGGTCTCAGAAGCATTTCTTCGATTGAGATGTGATTGAGATGATCAGCTTTACTTCATTACCGAGGTCACTGAACTAGTCGCCAAGAGCCGTCCACAGTCAAGAAACTGTTTATTTGGCCATGATGCGACCTATGCTGTCGTATTCGCGACTGAAAGACTATCCTATCCTCTCTCCCAAGCATTTCCTTTTCCTCTCCCATCCATCGGAAAACTGGAAAACTCAACGGTCATGTGAAAACGGCTGGAGTCTCCATAGCGGAGCGAGTGTGAATACGACCTATGTCACAAATCATGCTAACCTGCCGATAGGCCCCATGAAAATTTCCCCTTGATCCAGATCTTCCACATAGCTACAATAGCCCGTGCCGAGACGTGCATTACTAGTCCTAACCAATGTCACTCATTCCGAATGTACTGATAGCGACTACGCTCACTCACTTGGTGTATTGTGTATAGTTGCAAAAATGCTTAGACAGTGCGTTGAATACTAGTGTTGTTAACTTATGATCCCACTGAGAAAATCGTGGTTTTGAAACTGTAAAGCAATTATTAAAAACCAATATTTTTATTAGAAAGGGTTTTGAAAACTCAGTTTACTTCAACCCTATCATATAAAAAAAAACAAAAAACAAACAAAAAGTTACAAAAAATAATGATCGATAATCAGTTGACCTCGAATCGGTGTGTTGACCTCAAACTTAAAAATTCACATGCAATTTTTTTTTAGTTTCTGTTTTTATGTATTTGTTTTTCAAACAATTGTTTGATCATCATAAGTGCTCTAGAAATGTTACAACCATCGATTGGTTAGCTGATCCAAGTATGAATAACTTATGAACCTTACTTTGTAGCTATAATTTAACTCTATGTGTTATAATAAGTTTATTATGTCATTGTTTTTTAAATTTCAGTCTCTTTACTTTGACAGTTAAAAGGAGGTGAAAGGTTACCATTTAAACATTTATAATTTATTTGTTTCAGATCCATGCCCATGTTGCACATTATCTGAATCCTTTAAATCTGCCTTAGCCTCTATGATGGATGTGTCATTGCTCAAAGATCCTGTATTTATGCTAATTGGCATAAGTAACTTTTTTGGAATGATGGGTCTGTATGTACCCTTCTTTTATCTCGTTCAGGCCGCTACTGATAAAGTAAGATATAAGAAATAATTCTTTATCTTTAAGTTGATAAAAAGAACATGAAATTTATTGTGTCAGTGGAATCGTATGATATTGTTTTCTTTCAGGGTATTGATAGCACTTCTGCTTCCTACTTGCTATCAGTTATTGGTATCACAAATACTGTGGGTCGTGTTGTTTGTGGTTTTGTGGCTGATCTACCATGGGTAGATTCTCTTTTGCTCAACAATATGTGTTTGTTAGTGAGCACTTTGGCTGTGGGATCTACCCCTCTATGTACTTCATATGCTGGATATATGGTCATGTCTATATTCTTCGGAATTGCAATATGTGAGTACAGATTGAATTATGTGTTCTGTTTTTATAAGTATTCTCAAGACTAATATTTTATTTCTCATATTTCAAGATTTTAGAGTTCAGTGTTTACAAAGTAACAAAACATGTATTTAAATGAACATATTCTTTTTATAAATTAAAATGAAAAGTAGTAATTCAGAAAAATATCATTATTTATTTTAAAAAGAGTTTATGCTTAATACATTTTTTATTTTTATTGAGTTGCTTATCTTCTTGGTCCACAGCTGGTTATATATCTCTCACATCCATCATTCTGGTAGACTTGCTGGGTTTGGATAAGCTGACCAATGCATTTGGTCTCCTCATCCTGTTCAGAGGAGCTGCTGCTATCGTTGGATCTCCTCTTGCGGGTGCAGTGAAAGAGGCTACTGGAAACTTTGATGGATCATTTTATATGGCAGCTGCGTTCTTTGGGATATCAGCAGCCACAAGTTTTCTCGCTCCATTTATAAAACGATTCACCCAACCCACCACATTACCACCATTATCAGATGCACTGACTCCTATTGATGAAGATGTTGAGGAAGAAAATGATGATGATATGCCAAATAATATTCCAGAGATTGTTGAAACTGCAGCATCTCCACTCAATCCCAATATTCCCACAGAAATCAAACAAATTGAATCAGTCCTTTGAAATGATTCAATTGAAAGGTAAAATTTGAAATTTAACTGGTTTATTATCTTTATTTGCTCACTTATTTTTTTAAAGTAATAATTTCAATTTGTTTATCTTGCAACAAGGACCTTCACCATGTAGATAAGAATGAACAGAAATAGCCTTTTGATTCTTGATGTTTGTGAAATTGAAAATACTAATTAATTAATTTAATTATGAATGCTGCTATGCAGATTTGAAGAAAAACAGCTATTCATTTATTTATTTTGTGTCTTTCAAAGTGGAGAGATCAGAGCCACAAGTCTGCTCTTTTACTTAATTATATTGAAGAATGATATGAGGCACAATGTTGATGTGTTGGGGACATTAAGGGTACCAAAGCAACATTTGATGAGGGGAGAAATTAACTTTCTTCAATTTTACAGGAAATTCTATTTTCCTCATGGACTTATATCTCTTACCTAAACTGCTTTACTTATTAATATTTTTCTCATAGACAGAACATATTTGTAAACTGAAAAAGAAATGGATGTGGTTGAATTCATCTGTCATGATGTTTTATTCACATTGAAATTATCCCCTTTATGTTTTGATTCCTTCATTTGTCTTGGGAAAATCTCAGATGAAAACCTCACTTATTTCACTGAGAATGGAAAACTACCCACATTCTCCAGTTCTTCAGTTCAAAGAAAATTAGAAATAATCTTGCCATCTGTTTAGTCAAATTTATCACACTAAAAATAGTTTATCAGTCTCTATAGTAAATTTATCAGCAAGAGAAACATCCCTTGACACACATTTAATGCATTAAAGGTTATACATTGAATTGTTATATTCCCCTTTATATTTAACCCCTGTATATTTTATTTATCGATTCCAAAATATATGTATATGCTATTCATTGTTTCAGGAGTAACTCTCTAATGACAAATTTAATGAATTCTTTGAGCTCATTCTATCTCAATGACCTGGCAGTTTCCAGAATCAATTTTTGAAGTACTGAAAAGGTGACAAGAGGATATCAGTTATTACGATGAGTATATGTATTGGAAACAATGCATTAAACTTAATTATTTATCTGTCAAAGAAGAGGTGAAATAAGATTGTCAATTATAGTTTTATTTTATAATAATTTCCACTTGATAATTTAAAAGACATACTTTGGAATTTAGTGATGTTAATAGGTATGAAGATTTTTATATAAATTATTTTATTTGTTTTTGCAATTTACATTTTCTAAAAGAAATTGTTTGTAAGAATTTTGTTTAAAGTTACATTGAATTTATTTTGTTCATTCTGAGTTTACTAGATGTGACAAATTTTAATACATTTATGTAAATGTTTATTTACACTATATATTAACGTTTTATAAAACAACCTAATTGTCTGTTTCTGTTCTGATTTAATTCATGTATGTATATAAATGACAATCTTGCAAGTTTTTCAATTTATGTTTTTATATTCATAAATTTCATTGTTCATTAGTCCATGAATAATGAAATGGGTACTATTTAAATAAGAATGAGGTATTATTGAATATACAGAACCTGATATTAATAGTAATAACAAATCAAAAAATAAATATAAACTTGTCACAAACTGCATCTATTATGATAATTTTCTAAAATCATAAGAATTGATGTCAGAATTGGAGCGGCATGTAAGAAAGAAATGTATTGATAAGTATTTGTATTCATTAACTGTGATAAAAAGTCAACATTGTATCATGTACTTTAGTCTTCATGAAGATTATGTCCTAATAAAGAAGATCCAATTTTTAATTGGTCAGTAATGTAATACAAAGAATAAGATAGTATGCCAATATTTTGTTACTTGTACAGTTTTTGAAATGAGAATATGGAAGAAGAAAGAAGAGAAAAGAACGAAGGAAGATATATGAATTTTGTGATGAATGACATTTTGACTTTATGTCATAACTTTCCAAGACAATTATGAATTTCTAATGAAGAAAATGAAGGCATTTTAAAGTTTTCATGTGATTGTGGCCATCTGTGTGACTGTAATTGTTAGTAGGAAAAGTGTGTTTTTTAATAATTTTGGAGATACGTTATAATGTAAGGATGTGTAAGATTTTGTATCTGTTGTGGTGCTTGAGTATTACATTTTGTTGCCGGTTTATGTAGACTTAAATGTTGAACAAACTGAAGTCTGTATAATTGTGAGTACTTTTTCAAACCATATTGATGTATTCCCATAATTTGTCTTTCTTCATTTTAAAAGAGCTTTTTCCATAAAGAAGGAAGAGAGACTTATTGGGACTATTGATTGACTGTAAATGTTGATTTGTTGCTTTGTTCCTTGGAGTACTATTCTAACTATACTATCTTAAGAATTCTGTTCTCATAGCATAAACAATAGTTCTATGTCTGCTCTGTCATTTAGAATGAGGAATCTTTTCACATAGTTTAATCAAGAAAAGTTCATACTAGTTTATCAGATGATCATATTATAAAAATTATGAGTATGATGATTGTTTCTCAGTAGTTATGCTACAATTACTATTTATCCGCAATGTACAGTTTCTTTTGTATTTCGAGAAAATTTACTTATACTTTTTATTGTTGTTGTACAAGTTCTGATACATCTATTCAGTACTCATAAGTAACAAATATTTTGTTTGATTTTGAATGGTACTTTACAGAACTACAAAAAATAATTTATTGTGTATTTCGAACAATTATAAAATTATGAAATCACTTATGGATTGTTATTCTCCCTTTCAAAACAAGGAGCTGAGCAAAGAGTGAAGAATATAATGCTTTAATACTTATAATTTACATAAACTCAATGCATTGTCTAATATGTCGGGACATTGACGATATTTTTATTGCCACATGGCAAATTACAACATTAAAGATCTATGAGAATAAGTGTTAATAAATTTGTGAAACTTCACTGCATTGCTAAAAAGGTATTTGTTATCATTTTTTTAGCCAAAGCACACTCTATTATATACTGGGAAAACAAAACTCCTTAATCTGATGACAAGCAGTGGAGCAGAGATTTTCAATTTCCCAACTCCACCAACATTCCATCTCTTCAAAATCCAGGTTGTACACCCCTTACTTTGTTGAAGTTACAAATCCCTGAGTACTTATGCAATTTAACTGTGCTTAATATTGGGCAGAGAGTAAACAATCATTATTATTAAATTTAAAACTAAAGTAAAAATTGAGGGAAATGACAATAATAGAGTAATTTTAAACTGTAATTAACTTTCATCTTTACTCTGAAAGGTCTGTTAAAACTCATCATCATTGTGAATCTCTTTCCTCTTTGTTCTTTAATATTTGTATTTTGTTATTTTAAAGAACATAACTGTGACTTACTACACTACAAAAAGTTATTTTCCTGCTTTAAATTCTCTCGTACTCCAATTTCAAATTTTATGTGATTTTTAATTTGCAAATCTCCAGCACATAAGACAAAATTTTGACTCAGACTATCTCTAACTTGTTTTTGCTGGTTGGAATTAGTGGAGTACTTGTGGGGAACTGTGAGAATAGAACTAAAAATAATGTTATCAATCCATTAAAAATAATTAAAATCAGAATAATTTCTATTGTAAACTTATTTATTGAATTCTGTGGATTTTAATGAGGAGAGTGGACATCACCTTGGTATTTTAAATAAATACATATTTCAAACGCTACTCATTTTGAAACATACAAGTTGCTCTGAAAATGACAACAAATATTAAGTTTCTGGGGAGACTAATATGCATTAACACCTTGCCATTTGAATGTCAAATGATATTGTCATTAAGAAATATTACTTATCTTGCCACTCATACAGATGTTAAAAGAAAGTACACAAATCACAAGAAATGTTTTTAATCTTGATATGTTATTTCATATTACTCAAGGAATTTCTATCACTTGAAGTTGGGCAAAAGCTGATTTCCTCTTTCATGAAACAAACTCCATTTGCATGCCATGACAGTGAGCATCAGACAATGTTTTTTATGGCTACTAATAGTGTAGCATGAATCAACAGTCCATTGGCCTGGTTTTTATTTGCAGTCATATACTACTTTTCTTTCAGTAAATGTAATTGAAATAAAAAGGGAAAAAAATTATGTACTACTGTGATAATGTGAGTAGGAAGAATTTGTATATACTTGGAGATATAGTTGAAGTACGATTTCCTTTTCACTCTTTCCTGTAGTCACTTCTTTTAAATAATTTTCCCATGTTGAAAATTAATTGTCATTTTAATATAGTATATGACTGGTATAAACCACCAGAGCTATGAGTCAGTTGAGTTATAGAAGATCATAGATAGTAATTTTGAGAAAATGTGTTAATTTTTGAAGTTCATAAAGTGTGGATGTGAGTGTAAAACTCATGAGAAAGTATAGTTAATAAAGCTATGATTGAATAAATGAGGTTGAAAAGAGTTCTAGGAATGTTTCTATTTGTCGGATGGCTTCAAATTGTTATGGTTATGTCTGTGAATAGAAGGACCATTTAATAATTTTCACTGTTCACGGTATTGTGCTTATGTGAATGCTCAAATTTATTTTGCAACAGGAGATATGATTTATTTTTACTTACTGTAGGGATGGTATTGACTAATGTTGCATTTAGATGATGGGTTATCACACTACAGTTTTTGATCTCAATTTTCTTTCAAGTGAATTTTTCTTTTAGTTTGAACTTTCATGTGAAATAACAGTGTGAAGAAGTCACTTAATGGTTTGATAAAATTGCTAATTCATATACTTAATCATTCTCAATGCAAGTTAAGAAGAATCTGTGATTACTTTTCTTTGGTGAAAATTTTAACTGACTTCTATAACTTTCTCTATATATGTAAATTCATTCCATTAATTAAGACTTATTATTAATAACAGTATCTGTTATTTGAACTCTTTGCTATTGCACAGGCTGTGAACATAACTATTCTTTATAAAAAGTTTTATTCTAGATGTATTCACTCATGCTCTTGAACATCTATTTAACCTACGAGAATGGTGTTTCTCATCAATTTTTGTTGTTAACCATGAGTGGTTTGAACAAATATCCTTCTTTGATATATATTCAACACAAAATAATCCAGGTTAATATATAGGAAGTATAATATAAATGGCAAAAAGAATTCAAGAGTAATAAAAGCAAAACTTTAACAAGTATTGTGTGAATCATTCCAACTGATGAGAAAACTGGGAAGGTAATACAATTAAACAAAAGAATGCCTTCCCACTACCTATGGCTCAAGTTAGCAGATACTGCTATTAATTTGACTTGTCAAACTTATTAATACTGTATCTTGAAAAATAGGATAATTTACAATTATTCTGAGAATAATATCCTATCATTACCATCTACCAATATTTTTTTTAATATTGCAAATATCTCATGCAGTAAAAAGATGAAACCATCCCTAGCTTCCTAGTACATTAAGATTATACTACATCTAGGAGCCTCATCTTGCACTAGCTTGCGTACTGACTTCAAATTGATTACCTTATACATTATCTCAATGTGTGTAGGGTTTAAAAAAGTTAACAGTGTTCTCATATCTTATTGTTATGAACTGATCCAACTACATATAATAACATAAAAAACTTTTTTCTAATTGTATTAAAATCTAACAGCAAAGAGTTATTAATATTATTTAATCCTGTCACAAATTAGTTAAATGATTGGGTCAGTGTTGTGTAGATGCTGTGTATACAGGGCAAGGTAGTTATGAAGTTCATTATTGTAGAATTGGGATTTGCTGTGCTATCCCAAAGAAGAAACACATCCTAGCAATGTGTGATTTATGAAATTTGTTAAAAACATGGAGGGAGGAACATGGGAGAATATTTTCCTTAATCTGCTCACCTTTATAGAATGAAATTACCAGATTATCTATTTGTATTAATCTTTTATATAGACTGCTAGGCTTCAATAATTAAGAAAAGGGCACAAACTGCATTATTAAGAGTTACACAAGCATACATAATTTTTAAATTAGATAGAGCATACTTTCAAGTTCAAGATTTTGAGGGAAAGATAATTATTGCTCATATCTAATCACGCTTATGAAGTGAAAACTATTTTTACTGCTTGTAAAATATATTTTCAAGTGTGACTGATTTCTGGGTGCCTGTGTTTAAATGTAAGTTTTTTGGAGAAGGATGTAAGAGTACAAAGTGGGCCCTCACTAAGTCACATAGTCGACAAGTATGAAATCCTTTCCCATACTCCCATGTTCCTAAGAATAAAGCTTGTCTGTTTTTCATTAAAAAGTTGCTAGAGGTATAAAGGGACAAGCATATTTTGTTTGCATGTTTGTTTTGTGAAGCATTAAAACAAGTTATCACAGAACAAATTGTACTTCAAGTCTGGCTGAATTATGTGTACAATAGGAATATTATTCCAAAAGGAAAGAACAAATTGTATGTACATATAGTATAACTCATGAGTACATAAAGGGAAATATGCCAATTATGTGTTTTTATTTTACCCATAATATTGCAACTCCTTCCTGGTGGAGATACTCCTTAACGCAATTTTAATTTTAAAACTAATGTGAAAAATCTGCATAAATTTAAATTGTGTTTTCTGTATGCATGGTGGTAAGTTTTTATGTTTCTGGTTGCAAACTTCAGATTTTCCATAGAGGAAAAGAGTTACATGAATGATAAAGCCAGACATCCTACAACAATATTTTCAACAATTTATCATATAATTTGAAGGGGGAAAAGTTAAATTACAACTGCATTAGTGGAAGATCTCATATTAAGAGCTTTCAGAGACTATTATCTGTGGTGTATCAAGTGTCTGATGATATTCCTTTTCTCATTTCTCCTTATCCATTCATCCATCGATCCTTAGTTCTGCGGACCGAGATATTCGAAAGGTCGCTTGGAAATGAATGAATGGATGAATGGGGTGGGAGTGGTGCTGCCACCTGTTGGTAACTTGTTGTTCTCGGCTGGAAAACCAGTCTGGCGTGTTAAGTGGGAGAGTGTACATGTGGGAGTGCTGCGAAGCGGTCGGAATTTAAACACCTTACATTTTTCAACACTTCCGTAAGTTTATGACATAAAATATCATTGTAATTATTTTTGCGATTTTTTGTGTGTTTATCTTCTTGTAAACAGCATGAAAAGTTCAGGTAAAATCATGAAAATACATATATATCATCTCGCAGACAGGGATTTGAAAATGCCGTAAGACTGAAATCTACGGAAATATTCATTTATTTCCCTCACCTGTAAGGGAGGATAGTCGGACAGTCGAATAATTATTTCCTGATTGAGTCCACGTTGATCCAGTCGGGTTTATTGGTCCTTGTCGATAATATAGTCTTCCGCGTGCCTCTGTTTATAAATAGAAGGGAAGGAAGGGCGTGGGTGGGGGGAGAGAGCGGCGTGGACTACGGAGGTAGCTCACTAGTCTTCTATGAGCGTCCAACCCTTGTCCCGACAGCAAAGAAAAACAGATCTTCCCACGACACATTTCGATGTGTTGGATTTAGCTTCTTTCCCATTTAAAGGATAGTGACTGAAACGGTTTGAATGGTGAAGGGTAACTAGTTTTATTTTAAAAATAACCTTACGGAGATTTTATAACTCCCTACTCAGGGAAAGTAATAAGCGCAACGCGCTCAAGAAAATGTTTTTTTCTAAAACTATATTAGTACGTGTTGTTAAATGACGATTAGAGTTATTAATTTCAATTATTTTTTCTGGTGGAGGGAAATTGAGTACAATTATTAATGCAAAGAAGATATAAAAAAAATAATTTTGCGGGAAAAGTATTTTGTTAATAAGTCTGGCCAATTTCATGTGAAGTTTCCTTCGCAATACATCAATTGCAACTTCGCATGTTACGAATTACAGGTGTTACAACCACTGGTGGTAGAAGGACACTCTCTCTTAAGCGGGTAAGAAATAAACAAGGACATGTGTAAAATCCGCCCAAAGACTTACTCTTTTCACCTCAATTCACTAGTTTCACTAGCAACTTCATCGCCGTCCGTGGAAATCTCCCGCCACTGCCAGCGCATACTGTTGCCAATACTCTCACGCCAGGAGTAACAACTGTGTCAAGGCACTCGAATGTTTTAATGGTATTTACTGTTAAACATGCCGAGGAAGTTATCCTTTCTTCATTACTCAATTAGGACGTCTTGGAGAAATTATCATAAGAGAAAGAATGACTAATAAGATGGGTTCAAGAAGTAATAATGTGAGTATGGCTCATTACAACTCTTGTGATGTGATTACCTGCGACAAGTTCTCGCGATCTGTTAGATAGCGCCACCTTCCTCCCACTTCGTCATAAAATATTATTTCTGGATTTCATTTAAACATACTAATTAAATCAATTAACTTGCTTTTTTGAATGACCTTTATCACATATTCAAGACGTAGATTTGAATTATATTTACCAAAGATATACTAACGAATGTTTTAAGGATTAAACAATATTACTTCTAAACCAGTGGACATAACTAAAAGTTATAGAGTAAACATACCTAAATGCATTACAACATAAACAAGTTATCTTAAAAAGAGCTAACAGGGTGAAGCGGAATTTGGATTTTATTTTGACAGGGCCAAGGTTAAAATTGACAGGTCTTACTTACCTGAAATTTTCCAAAAGTTCAGAACTTGAGAGAATAAACTCTAAATTTATACATGTTAAGCTGATTAATATAAAAATATATACGAAATGCAAAATTTGAAAAGTATGAAAACACTTAATTCTATTAAAAATCTCCCCCCCCCCTGCCTTACTGAAATCCCTTGCAGTAGAGAATATCCCGCTTTGTCACCGGGTGGCTGAGTTGAAACCCACGGATGTATGTTCGAACCCCTTATGAGAGTTCAATAAATACAGGAAATTCAACGACGAAGACAGAAGAATAAAGTTGATGTGCTGAACTCGACTATCTTATACAATTTTATTCGATGCCGACTTTTTAAATAACCTTTTTTAATTCGTTCTTAAAGAATGAAATAAAAACAGGTAGGCATGCAATATGTTGAGAAATTTTTCAAATAGAACATATATAGATGGGATATTTTAATTTCATATACGACTTTTTAAGTAGACGTAAAAGTTTATTTTCACTCACAACGATTATGATGCAATTCACATAAAATAATTATGATTCACATAAAATACGTTTAAGTTATACTTGAGAAGTGTACATGACTACGTATGAACAGGACAGAAAAATAATACGATCTATCAACTGCAATAAAATATCATTTTTCTACTTTGAATGTTAGAAACTGGATTAAAATGTAGTTACCTTTGGATTAGATAGAATTTAGCTACAGTTGTATGTTGTGTTTAAAAAACTAGATACTAGTGAACTCATAACTCGTAAATCTTAAAGAGTTATCGCGAAAGGATGACATGACTCATACACTTGATGTACACCTATAATTGGAAAAGATCGGGAATTGGAAGAATGTTCTCAAAGCAGGCAATTCATTTCTTTCAATATTTATTAAAGAAAGAGGTTAATAATTTAGAGAACAAAAAAAAAGTTGTACCTATTTTCATGACTATACAATAAGTTCTACATAATAATTATAATCAAATGTAATATTTTTTATAATACTGGTATAAATGAAAAAAAATAAAAGGTTCGAATTTCTGAACAATATTATTAACGAATGAGTTTTCATGCCTTTGTATTTTGCTAGTTTTTCTATTCTTCACAAAACTGTCAGTACTTAAATTATCTAAGTGTTTGATTTTTGCCTACTGAAATACTCTGTTTGTTGAATTATTTAATCATGTCAATTTGTAATACCTTTTGTCGATAATTAAGATTTACTTTTATAGATAGATGTTTGCTGTGGTGGACATTTTTGTTGAGGCGAACAATATTGTCATACATTGTTGTCACTCTTCTCTATAGCCATTTAACATGTATGCAAATCCAAAGATTGATTAGTTTCCGGCTCCCCTCGCCCTTTTCAATTTCGTGTCATTCTTATTTTAGTGGTGGCAAAACTTTAGTTCCATGTTTACTCTTATTAGCGATAATACATATTTACTTTGCAGGCCAAGGATTTTCCTTAGAGAGCCCAATTTCCTCCGGTAAGATCGCTCATAATCCATCGATTGTTTTTGTTGCAGAAATATTAGAATGTTACGTACAGGGTTCATTTTATCTTTTCAAATTATTTCACAGCGGTCCTTTATGTTGTGCTTCGCTCAGTCAAATCTTAGTGACACGAGCATTATTCTTTTCCTGAGTGTCTCTGCAAATATACAATTCTAGTGTGAAAGGAATATAGTAGATTGTAGCCTTTCGTGTTCAATAATCACAATGATAAAGATGTCTCGTAACCTGTTACATTTACACTGAAATCGATATTTAAGTGTGAGACTTGTCCAAGTTAAAACCGTAACTACTCATATGTTTTTTTTAAATTGTAGTATTTATAAGTGGGAAATGTAGCGTGCTATTGGCTAGCGTGACGAGCAATAGGAGGTAGGACTTGAGTGGTAGGCTATTGTTAGTAGGTGGTCTCTTAGCTGGGTTTACCAAGAACTTGGCCTACGTTAGTAGGAGTTGTTAGTAATAGTTGAGAGTTATTGATACTACTATCGGAATTTTTATTATAGACCCCTGACATCTAATAGCTGTAGGTAGTACAAAAAAATCGCAGAAAAGCACAGTTACCACCATTATATTTATATATTTTTTTTTTTTGCATATGCACATGTGAAAAATTTGTTTTTATTATTAAATATTAATTTTTTAATACCTGAAACGTTTCAAAAGGCGTGATATTTTTGCAGTTTTTGCCGATACGTCGACTTAATTATTTTTTATAAAACAAACTAAGAATGACAAAAATAATTCTTATTCAGCAAATGATCACTGTCGTATCTGTGACAATATTTATTAATTTCAAGCTTTTGCATGCAAAATGTAATGAGTTATTAATGTTTTTTGAAAACACTGCTAAAAACGACCAGACACATTTTTAAGGAATAAACTTTATACTAAGTGCTCTAATGACCCTGACGTTGACGAACCCTAAAGCCCCACAAAAAAAATATACTGTCGCACTCAGAAGAATGCCATTATTACGTTACAATTAAATGTAAACGTTTAAAACTATTTGAGTAACCTTCAGCACTTGACAAATAAAACCATGTTTTCAATTAGCGACCAGCGATGGAGTTCAGTCACGCGCGTTGTTTCCGCGCATATCACTCCACTTATTGGTATAATTTCGTCAGCTGTGAGTCCAGCCTGTTGACTGAATACGATTATTTGCGGATGACTTGGTCATCTTCTCTAAATCCGTAGTGGGACTCCAAAGAGGGTTAGATGCCCTTGGCAAGTATTGCAATGATAGAAAAATAAAATAAAATGTTAAAAAGACAAAAATAATGATATTGAAAAACGGGTGGATATTAAGCAAAGAAGAAAAATGGGTGTTCAATGGTATCACCTTAGATATTGTTAAAGAGTTTACATACTTAGGGGTACAGCTGTCAATGAATCTGGGTTGTAGTAGACACAAAGAAAGAGCTGAAAGAAAAGATATGTTTGCGCTAAATGAAATAAAAAACATGTTCCATTGGAGTCCCTGAAATTACCCCAAAGCTGTCGGATAAAATGTTTAATTCAGTATTAGCACCCATTATAGCACACGGAGCAGAATTATGGGGAACAGGGGATAATTCTCTTTTTGCCTCCCTCCAGACCGGTTATCTGAAACACATTCTAGGAGTTTCTACAAGCACAGCTAATAGCGGGATTCTGTGGGAATTCGGAAAATATTCACTAAACGGTATCTTAAAATTAAAATCTCTGAAATATTGACTTTTCATCGAAAGTTATAGGAAGAATGAAATTGTGATAGAATGTTACAAAAACAATAGAGATGTCGGATGGTGCACAAAACTTAAATTTATTTTAAATAAATTAGGACTTGGGGACTTCTGGAACAATGACGTAAATGAATACAATTATGCAAATATTTTAGAAGGCATCAAAATAGAACTCAGGAAAGTAGATAAGATGGAATCAGTACTCGATAGATTAGAGAAGCGTTTTCTAATTGTCGCTGGGGAATGGGGACGAAAACCATATATTGATTGGTTAAATAAATTAGATAGAGCCGGGTATGCATGGTTTAGATTGGGGGATGGGGGTGGAAAATCTGAAAACTACGAGGTGAGTTAAACAACACTTGTCCATTCTGCGTAGAAGAGGAGGACGGATTCACATTTTATTTATTTTTTGCACCAAAACCGAACACAATCGAAGAGAATGGTTTTCCGAAGGGGACTTTAGTGAACGAACAAGAAATTTGATATGGCAATAGAAATTATGAGGGATAACAGATCAACGGTAGTGCAACTCCTGAGTAGATTCTTTAGTAATGTCAGGGGGGAAAGAGAAACAAGGATTTTGGAAACGTTACAAGAATGTGATTTTGCCGCCCCTTCTTAAATATGTTTCAGGTTACTTGGAAGCTCAAAAAAGGAAGGAGGAAGGATGAAGGAAAAGTCAAGAAGATGACTCGTATTTCTTAACTTATTATTTACTAATTATTATTATTATTTTTACTCATTATTTTCTGAAGTATTACTGTATAGTTAATTTTATTACTATTTCCTAAACATACTTACTTGTAACATATATATTGTACTTCCTTATCCTGACTGTTTGTTTTCTGTGGTTCCCAACGGTACTCAACGAATATTCTAGTTGCATTATTCCAACTAATTTCATTATTCTAGTTGCATTTTTGTTTCTTTTTTTTTGTAAAACTTAAATACCTAGCAACAAGCAACTAGAACATTCGTTGAGAGTGAATACCAGGGTACAGTATGCACAACCCACGGCATCCTCGGGTTTAAACATAGGTGCATGGGCCCTCAGCCCCGCCAATATTTTTGCAATATATTTGTTTGTATATGAATATAAAAATTATGTCTAATAAAGCCCTTTTGAATTGAATTGAATACTGGCAACAACGCGCGTGACGAAAATGCACCGTTGGCCGATTATCCAAAAGATGGTTTTATTTATCACTTGCTGGAGGTTACACAAGTAGTTTTAAACGTTTACATTTAATTGTAAAGTGATCATGACATTCGTCTGAGTGCGACAGTATAAATTTCATTCCTGAAAAATGCCTGGTCATTTTTAGCAATGTTTTTGGAAAATGTTAATAACTCATTATATTTTGCATTTAGAAGGTCAAAATTTTGAAATGTTGTCACAAACATAATGGTTAACATTCGCTGAATAAGAATTATTTTCGACGCTTTTAGTTTAGTATAAAAATAGTAAGGTCGACGTACCGGGAAAAACTTTAAAAATTTCGCGTTTTTTGAAACATTTCTGTTTTTAAAACAGTATATTCATACTTATAACCATTTTTTAAACTCGAGTATAAGCAGAGGAACATGACAAATTTAATGGTGTTAATTAGTTTTGTGGCATCTACGGCGGTTCATAGTGAGGGGTGTATAATAAAAAATCCGATAATAGGAGGAGGTGGATAGAGGAAGGAGGGTTCGCTTTATAGTAGTCACAGCTATATGAACTGGGACATTATTGGGAAAAGCTAAAATGGGAATTGAACCCGGGATGACTTGGTGATGAGCCAGAACGCTACCACCTGCGCCACGGAGGGGCACTCGTTATTGGTCCACAAATGATGAACGGATGATTAATGCGACACATTCAGATTTTAATTTAATTTAAATGATATCCTAGTAGACAGTGTAAAATCCCAGTGACAGATCCTAGTGGAACCACGGGGTCAGGGGGGACATTCCCTCATCTAATAACAGCATAGATATATTAAAAATACAGAGGTTCATTTTTACTTCGAAATGTATGTGTTTGCAAATCGAAAATAACAGGAAAGTACAGGAAAGAACGACACGAGTAAAACGATATCGTGCGACAACTATGCGACGTGGAGTTCGTAGCTCTCCAGACCTGTACGGTGACATGAGCGTAGGATTGTGATATTTTCCCCTTCCTAGAGTACGCGCTCATTCTCCCTGGACGCGCACTTGCTAAATAAATGAATATATTTTATAAATAATTAATACTATATAATATTTTATTGGTGTTTTTTTGAAACCTGTAATAATTACGTAGAATAACCTATAATTATACTAAACTATTCACCAATCAAATATGAAACTGAATTGTCTTTATGGAAACGCATAAAGTACATTATTTTGGAAAATTTGCGAAATATTTTTAAAATGTAATAAATAAAGATTTTTTGTTTATTTTAAAAGAACTGCAATTTAAGACATTCGTACTCATAAAGTATTTAAGAAAAGCAAGCCCTTAAATTGCAATTTAAATCTTTTTAAAATAAATACTCTCGGGTACCCTCCAATATCATATCCTGGATATACCCATGCTTATATTACAATATTTTGCAAAATATGATGGCCTAATAACGTGGGACTTGTATGTCTCCTGAGTGCATATTTTCCGATCAATAATTGTTTCTATCTATGCACATATATATCTATATATTTTTCAAAAAGTTTTTCGAGAATGGCTCTAAAGATTTCGATGAAATTCACAGATTAGATGTATTTTGGAATGAAACGGTCTCTTTTCTTCGTATGACCATTTTAACACGTTTTTAATACTAGCTCGATTAATAGTATAAATTATGCGGGAGGATATTTTTATTTATTTTTGTCGACATTATGATACGTCTGATTATACATTCATCCTCTTTTTAACATTTTTTACTATTAATAAAGAGTTGCTAAGTAACTGAAATGTCTGTAAAACTGCTAAGTTTGCTGCTGAACTACCAGAAGAGAATAGATACAGAGAAAAATCATTGGAAATAGGAATTCATGAAAAATCCTCTCAACTTTCCAATAATATATCTCAATACTAGTTAAATATATTTGTATTGTGAACATTGTAATAATTAACTTACATATAGTTGAAAAGTACTACCTTTTTTGCGATCGTATTTCTCGCTGTATTTCGAAAACATTACGTCGTACGAAAATGGTGTTTGGTGATATGAACGCAGATCTTCAATTAATATGTTTATATTAACTCTTTCAAAATTTTGTTAATATTTAGAAACCGGATGTGGAGTGCGGATAGTAAATAAAGTCGAAATGTGTTCTCTAGAAATAGGTTTCTATCCCAAATGTGTTCATCTCATTTACTTACATAAAAATACACCCAACGGTCTCAGTTCTGGGTTGTCCGTGATAACATGAGACAGAAGATATTGTGTGGTACCGTCCACTTCGAGTAAAATTATACTTTCTCATGTTTGGTACTTTTCGTCATTCTCGTAAAGTCATTTGACCTCACGGTGAGGGCGTAGGGTTCCGCGTCCTGAGTCAGAAGAGTCTTGGCTGCTCGGGAATCGCCGCGTCGAGGTTTATTAGTACTCAGCAGAAGGTCACAGTAAGATGGCCGAAACGTCGGTTTTCAACACTTTGACGCGGTGATTCCCGGACAGCGAAGACTCACCTGACCTCACGGTACTTCTATCCACGATTGCCTTGTGTTTTCGTACTTTAATGAACACCAGGATGCGGAACCAATAGAAGAAGAAACGAAATCTATCGTGCATTGTTTGAGACGGTACCCGTTGCTTAGCCTTCTATATTGCTATGGCTGTTATTATGAGGAACACGCAAGAGGAGGTACGGTGCATGAAAACGCTTCTTTCAACGACGTAATTTTTTAATGTGTTAAAAAATTTAGCTCTTGGAAAATATGCATCAACATGGTTATTTTTACCTTTTTTTTGACACTGAAAGAGATTTATTGGTAAACCTTCCCAAGATTTGGAGATAAGTTTGAACGAAGTTGCGACCTGTAAAATATTTACCATTAGTTAGAGATTTATTTTAGAAGATTGTTTGAGGAAAATGTTAATTAACTTGAGTATCACAAGCTGCTTAAATATTCACAGAAAACGTGGTGATAAGTAACTACGAACTGGACATTCACTTGAGTTTTCATTTCAATCCATGAGAGTTCCTATCATGTTTAGCTTAGGTTCATTGATGCACCGCTGGGAACAGTACATTAAAATGGGCAGATTATCTTGAGGTAATATTAGATTTGAGATTCTTGATGTATGTTGAACTAGATTTCAATTTTCTACGTAGGATCAAGAACACCGAATTCTAATTCTAAGTCAATCAAAATGTGATCCGGAGATTCGATTCCCTTACCACAGACACACTCATCATCTTCTCTCTTGACCATTCTTTTTAAATACTGATTGAAGTTACCATGACCAGTGATAAATTCTATAACGTACTTATTCGGTGTAAACCATGTCTTGGTTTTATAGGCAAACTCAATACATTTAATATATTGGTATAAAATCCTATCTTCCTTCGCTCTGTTCCATCTTATTGACCAACATTGATGCAATGTTCTTGTTAATTTAGATTTGCAACCTCTGTCATTCCTACTGAATTTCAAACCATCCACCTCAATAATTTCCCCTTTTTGTTTTCTATAGCGTAGGCTTCTTATTTGAACCGTGTTATCTATGGGAGCAATGCCTAAAATTCTTTGTAATGCCTTGGTCGAAAGGGTCCTGTAACATCTGCACCAATTTATTAATATTAGGCGTTGTACACTTTCCAACTTATTTTCCATGTATTTCTTCTCCAACCGCGCCCCACGTACGCTAGCGCAGTATGTCATTATACTCACAATAGCTCCCTTATATAATATTCGAACCTCATTATGTTGTAAAGAATACTTTGTTATGCCAACCTGAATCAATTTATAAAATATCTTCTTCACCTTCTTCTCAATATACTCCAAATGGTTTCGAAACAGCAGCGTCTCGTCTATAATGACACCTAAAATTCCTCTTCACTTTTACATTCCAATTTCCTATTCTTATTATTGGATCCCTCCTTCTCTCTTTTTACTGATATTGACACTTATATTTCTAATTATTATTTTGCAAGTTCTTACTGTCGACCAAATTTTAAAGGAAAACATCCCCGCGGAGGTACGTGTATCTACGTTCGTAATGATATTTTATTTTCTCAATTGCCAGACTATGAGAATTTCTGCGTTGATAGTGTGTTCGAATTTTCTGCAGTTAATTTGTCCGACATAGGTATTATTGTTTTATGTACTTATAGACTTCCTCAGATCTTGACATATTTTTTGGAATTTTGAGATTATTTTAAAACGTATTACACATAAATTCAAAAAATCTATCGTTAAATGTGGTAATTCCAACATTGATTTCTGGGTACCTCCGATTACGTAAATTCACACATAAATCGATTCATTTTTTATTGGGGTTTTACGGCTCGCCGACATCGAGGTCACTTTTGTTCAGGTAGGGAAAATGTTGTTACGCATTAATGGGAACCAACATGACTCTCCCCGCGTGTGGGACTCGCCGAATGACTCAACCATACCCACTAAAAACCCTCTTGACATACAATATATCCAAACAGAAAAAGCGAAAAAAAGGAGAGACAGCAGTTTCTTAAAACATTATAAAAACCGAAAACAAAGAAAGAACTACATTTAGAAAGAAAAAAATGTAAATTTAAAGAAAAGGGGGGAAAAGAGAGATTCAAATCCAAACCCTCCCGAGAACTTGTGGGAGGTGTCCCGTTTCGGTTATAGATTTGAGGAATGACATACAAATAAAGATCAGATACTGTTCCAGAGGCCACATTCCGGAAGGAATCTAAAAAGACGCATCAAAATCTGTTCATTTTGTCCAAGCATAACGTCCAAACTCTTGCGTAGATTGTGTCGCCGTCGGTCGGTACTATATTTGAGACACTTCAGAAGAAAGTGTTCCACGGTAAGTGTTGTGTTGCACGTTTCACAGATTTAGGGGAGATTCACCGCGTAAGAGATGACCATGGGTAAGATAGCAGTGGCCAATACGAAGACGTGTAAGGATCACCTCTTCACGTCTGTTCGCACGGGATGATGACGACGAGGTCTTAATGAAGTCTTTTACCTTCCTCAGATTGAAGGCGCAAGTTTTTCATTCGTCTTGCCATGTCTTAAGAATAAACGATCTTTCGGCAACCTTTGAATCTGACGAAGAAACAGTTGCAATGTCAAGGACTGATCTCTGTGTTCCTCGCTTCGCTGCCTCATCAGCTTCTTCGTTACCCATAATACCCACGTGCCCAGGAGCCCAACAAAGGACGATTTCAAAATTTTTAACTACTAGATGGCTTATTAGATTCTGAATAGTCAGTGTAAGGATGTCAGAAGTGTACAGTGAAGACACTGACCATAAAGCACTAATAGAGTCACTGCACAGAACCGTATTGAAGATAGCTGAATGAAGTTCAGCGCCTCAAGGATTGCAAATTTTCAGCAGTGTACACGCTGCCAAAGGGATGGAGGCAAAAAGAACGGGTGACATTATGGTAGTGGAAAGCAGCACCAATGGAATCATTCTTGGCTGAGCCATCAGTGCATATGAACAGATGATCCAAATAGAAGTTTTTCAGTTCTCGGAAGTGCTGCTTGTACACAGCAGCAGGAGTGTCTTGGTTGGAAAGTTGAGACAGCCGAGGTCGATGGTCGGTTGCATGAAGGACCAAGGTGGTGTGAGAGAGTGTGGGTATTTCACTGGAGGAGGTAATGTGATGACGTTTTCCTCCAGTAGCTGTTTAAAGCGGACCCCCGCTGGGCGGGGTATCGAAGATCTTGCAGCGGAAGATGAAATAAATTTCGGAGAAGGTAGGTGTTGGCGAGTGGGGTGATTTGAAACCCCAATCAGTTTCACTCCGTAAGATCCAAATAGAATATCACGTCTTCTGTTGAGGGATGGTTCCCCAGCGTGTACTAGTAAGCATTCTATTCGACTAGTGTGGAAAGCACCAGTTGAAATGCGAACTCCTGCGTGATATTGTTAAGGGGTATGAGTATCGATTGTGAAGCGGAGGCGTATACAATACTGCCATAATATAAGACAGACCGAACAAGACTTCTATACAGACGAAGAAAGCAAGTGCGATCTGCGCCCCATGATGATGCGCTTCGGCAGTGAAGGAGGTTTAGGGAAGAGGTACAACGGGAATGCAGCTTTCGGATGTAATTGCGCCAGGTTAGTGTGCGGTCGAATGTGAGACTCAGGAATTTTGCGGAGTCAACGAAAGGAAGACGTTGGCACCCAAGAAAAAGATTTGGATCATTGTAGAGATTGTATACCCTACAGAAATGAATACAGCATGACTTGGATACAGAAAAACTAAAACCGGTAGACATGCTCCACTTGTGTAAAAAGTTTAAAACCAATAGCAGTTGCCTCTCGATGACAGAGATGCTGCTAGACGAACAATATATGGTGAAGTTGTTAACGATGAGAGACGCATGTACCAGTTCTCGAACCACTGACGCAATGCTATCTATGGCTATGGCAAAGAGAGTGACACTCAAGATTGAGCCCTGTGGGACACCGTTTTCCAAAGGATCATTTGATGATAAATGAGTACCGAGGCGAACGCGGAAAGAGCGTTGAAACAGGGAGCTCTCCACGAACACAAGACGTTTTTTTACATTAAGATTCTTTATTGTCGCGTCCCCGTCTTCTGACATTCCGTGACATTCTATGTCCATCCTAATTCTGTTTATCCTTCTTGATGCTGTTTGTCCCCTATCATGGATACGTGGGCATACTTATCATACTAGCCTTCCAGACCTCATTTTATTTCCTTTATTTCGTCAATGTATCTTGTAAATAGTCCATATTGCTTCTTCGTCGCTATCATTTCTGGTCCCATCTCAGATATTCCGACAGTATCCTTAAGATATTTTCCTCGTTCTGGTCCATAGTAGACACAGTCCCAAAAGACATGATCTCTCGTCTCTTTTCCTTGTCCACAATCACACTGTTCGTCATCCACGAATTTGAATCTGTGCAAATACACGTTATAATCACCATGTTCCGTCAACATTTCCACACCTGGATTCGGGCTGAACCATTTCATTCGCTTCTCTGTGAAAGTCACGTCAGGCAAAACACGTATAGTTGTCGTCCTTTTGGTGATCTATTCCATACTATTTGCCATGCTTGTATTAATATCTGTGTTAACTGCCGCTTCCATCCCTTTTCGCCATATTTCACTATTTTCTCATCCAACACTATCTGTCCTTCTTTTCGCATAGCTTCTCTCAATAAAAGTTTCTGAATCAATTTCACCACGGGTAACACTCCAACTAGTACGTTAAGCGCATCTGTAGATAACGTGTAATGCTCCACTCAACCTCAACCTCCTAATCGTATTAAATTTTCCAAATACCATTGCATAGGTTTTTCTGTCTCTATTTCTAGTTCATGTAACGCACACCATTGATTACACACTTCCAGCACTCTATTCCCATTTAAATCTAATGCTCCTCTCCCTGTTCCCTGTACGAATACCACCACGTCATCCGCATATGCTAATACATTGTATCCTGTTTCTCGTACTCTTCTTATCATACCAATAATAATCATGTTCCAAAATATTGGTCCTCAATGGGACCCCTGCGGGCGGCCCTTATCCATCTCCCAAATTATTTTTTCATCTCCAATCTGTAAGTAAGACATTGTGTTTTAGATATAATTTGCCAAAATGTTGTAAATGTAACCTTTTATGTTATTGTCCTTTAGTATCTTTAAAACTCCTTTCCATGTTACATTGTTAAATGCAAATTTGATATCCAGAAACAATGCCATTCCTAGCTTGTCTGTTCTCCTTTCTACTCTCATTAATAATTGTATTATTGCATCAATTGTGGATCGTTTTTTCTGAACCCATATTGATGCTCATCAAGTATTCCTGTTTCCGCTATCCATCTGGTTACTTTTTGCATGAGTATATTTTCCAGTAACTTCCCGAAACATGGCAAGATGCTTATTGGTTTGTACGAATTTGGGTTGTTTTGTTTTCTATTTCTCCCTTTATAAAAAGACTCGGATCTGTCCAATTTTCCGCGCCTGCTCAATCTCCCTGGCTCAATACATTAAGTGAACAACTGGAGTATTTTTTTACCTATAACTGGGTAACTTGCTTTTATAATCTCATTTGTTATAACCTGGTTCTGGTCATAACCAGGTTTTTTCTCATTGATAAAGATCTAACTTTCATCAATTTCTTCTTCTGTTATCACAACACATTCTTCTAAGTTCACATTCTGTCTTTCCCAATATTCTGATTTTCCTGCCGTTGGTAATATTATCTCGAATAAATTTTCCCCAGTATCCCGCCAGCTTCCTGTTTTATCTTCCCCATACTACAATGCACTCCACACTTGTTTTACCTTCATTTTTTCACGAGCTATTAAGAATGGGATACCTCATATATTCTTCCAGACACTTTTCATCACAAAATCTTCCCACGACTTCAATTTACATTGCTTGATCGTTTTTCGCTATTCTCGCTGTACCTTTATATACTACCTTTCTGTTTACAATAAATCCTTCCACCGCTTCTTCTACCGCTGGTATTTTCTCCTTGTCTTTGCACGTTTCTTCTTTAACTCATCCAGTTCAGTTTTCCTCCAAATCTTCCTTGGTCATTTTGTTTTCGAGCATTTGGGGAACATTCCGCGACGCCTCTGAGTATTGTTAACAGCAATACTTTCTCATCCCAGTCTAACTCACCATTTGGCCACACCACACCCTTCAAATATGGTTGAAACTGTTCGACATTCACCCTCCGTAACATCCGCATATCTTGTTTGTTTCTTGTTTGAATCAGTGTTTATGTTGAACAAAATACACTTATGATCAGAAGGAACACATTCTTCCAATCGCCATTTACACACAGTCATTTCCACCTCACCATTGTTGCTATCGTTATGTCTATTATTGACTTGCCCATTTCGCTTTGAAATATTGCTATGTTCCCGTTATTCTTTATAGCTAATCCATAATTAAATATTAGTGTCTCCAGCAACTTTACATTTCCACACGTCTTATTTTCTCCTCATAAAGGCGACCTACCATTCGCATTCATACATATTACTATTTTCTCTCCTTTAAATTTTGCGAGCATATTTTCGATTAACCGTATTTCCTCTCTACACTTCTCTTTCCCTCTTAAGTACGTATTTACTAGTATTATATGTCTGCCATTGTCGTACAAAATATGTTGTGACAAACTTCGTGCAATACTCCTGAATTTTTAAGACATCAAGTTCATTGTTTAGTACTACCAAAGCTGCCCAACCACCTTCCTCCTCAATTACTCGACTCGTTAGTTTGTTGTGGCAACTTTTCCCATTTCTATGGCAACTCTCTTGGAGACATGCTACATCTATATAGTGTTCCTTCTTGTATGTCATTTTTCTCGTAATGCTATAATTGATCTCTGTATATTCTGCGGCTATATTTGAAACTCCATAATCTGTCTGTTGAAAGAGTATATGCTTTGCTGCTACATATTCCGGACATGCATTATCTGTTACCTTATGGCTATAATTTTGTCCTTTTCGTTTACAATTGATACAAAGTGCTTTCTGATTTTTATTTGGACAGTCTGTATATCTATGACTCAACATTGTGCAATGGCTGCATATATCAAGTTTTCTCGTGACAGGTTGCAGCTTGATACCCATATCTATGGCATCGATAGCATCTCAGTGGTGTGTTGCAATCTGACAAGGGGACACCCGACTGAGGTGCGAGAGTTGACATGGGAATATAGTGAGGGCACGCAGGGTTCTTTAAGCAGGATAGCACTAACGCCGTGGACCAACGGGAAGGACCCCCTGTGTCCCTCACCCCACCCTGGAGTTTAGTCGAAGACCTAGTCCGAACCGATTGGTCGGGGTGGGTTAGCCCCCGATCGCCCGTCTAGAAGAGGTTGAGGCCAAAGCAAGCGTATTGGATGACGCATACAAGGAAATCATTCTAGGGTTGCATGGCCCATCAACTCAGCAGGACAGCCATTCCCTCCGAGACGGGTCGCCATACACGGCAATCACATGGATGAGCGTTCAGCACACAGAGAAGGCCAGTAAAGAAGATTAAAGCGATAAAAGTGAAAAACTAGGAATTTAGGAGAAAAGAAAAGTACTTCAGAACCTTCTCTGTATCCCACTGTCAGGATGTGGACCGACTCACTTCGACAGCAAATCGATTCAAGAATCTTATCGACTCCTTCAACCTTGTAACTACGATAAATGACCCCACTCGCCTCGACAGTTCATCTCAACTTTGCTAGATCAGATTATTGTCAACAATGAAATCTCGTATTTCTTTGAAGTGTTTTGTGCCGGATACAGCGATTACCTTGCTCAAGTGTTAACCATTGAAGATAAACTGAAACCACTTAAAATCATTTAAAGTATTCAGACACTTTAACGACACAAATTTGTCCATACTTACAAATTATTTGCGTGAGGAATCTTGGAAAGATGTTTACTATTGCCAAAACACCGACGACAAATTCAATGAATTTATTTCAACACTCCAAAAGCATTACAACTGTAGCTTTCCAATAAAACGCAAATTAAAAAACACAAAAAAATAAAATAGATGGAAGCCTCACGGTGTCAGCGTGATTTCTCGTCACGAATCCTTACACCACCTCTCATCCCGGGTTCGATACACGGGCGGGGCAAGATAAAATTTGTAGCTTTTCATTTCCTTGTCTCGATTTAAGTAGCTGTGGCGCATGAAAAGTTCACCCTCTACGGCTAACAACCGTAGTTGTAACTTGGATACAGCAATCTGGATTCTGTCTAGACGCTGTTCCTCCTATCCCAAATTCACGATGCGGCTAGTGAGTAAACTCACAAACTGAGCCTTACTAGCGCTCGTTATCGTAATCCTCAGTTCACCTAATCGAGAATACAAAAAAACAAACAACAATCTGCCAAAATCAAACGCCGTTTATATCACTACATCCAAATACCCGAATTCCATGATTATTTCCGTAAATATAAAACTCTTCTCTGAAAAGTAGACTATGCAGCTATGGAAAATGACAAGCAGATACTAAAATCGAACAACCGGACCAAAACCATGTGGAATATTGTTACAAATTACACTTCACCTGATAGTCGCGAAAAAACATTTCCCTACTAAATGATGGCAAAATCGTATTACAACCACTTGACATCGCAAATTTTTTTAATTCTTATTTCTCAGAAAACTAATTCAATATCTCAAAACCAATCTCCTAATATATCAAACAACGTGCCTCATCATCCGAGAGTGTCAACCGCGCTTTGCCAGAAAGAGCCGTATTTTTTTGGAATCGTTCTATATAATTCCCTGCCCAAACATATAAAAGATATTATGAAATCGAATCTCTTCAAATCCGCTGTTAAAAGCTACTTTCTGAACCAGTGTTTCTACACTAAAAGAATTCATTGATTTTAATAAAAATTAATGCCGTCTTTTACTTTATCACTCCATTGTTGTAGTAGTTTCAAAATATCTGACAACAATTTCAAAATTTTTTTCCTATGCTTGTATTATATATTTATTCATATAAATGCATGAATTTATTAATATAAATTTAATTTATTTGTACTCAACCACGGCACGGTTGTGTACATTAATTCTGCAGCCCCATCCTGGGCCGGGTTTTTTCTCCGGTTTTTCTTCGAGTAGAGGCGGATTTTTTTATAAAGGCTCTGTAGGCTATTGCCTTGCATCAATTGAAATAATTATTAGCCAATTTAGTGTTATTTAATAGTTACGAATAATCAACAATACTTTCAGAATAATTTATAATAATAGGTATTTGTGAAATGACTTTTCTGTGTTTTATTAAATACAATATTTGTTGGTATTTTTTAATACTATAACACGTGGCGAACTATTTTTTATCGTTAGGAGTATGTTGAAATGTTAAATCCGCCTCTACCTTAAGGCTCTGGATCGGAATTGATGGGATGGTCCCTTGGTTGCCTCCGGGGAGTAAATTAGTTTATTGTCCTCCACGTGGTCACATGCAGTTTGTAACTACTTTTATGACAATAAAGTTTATTTATTTATTTATTTATTTATTTATGTGTTCGTGTTCCATACCAAAAACTATTATACTCGTTTTGTCTTCAGATATTTTTAGATGGTATTCTTCACTAATATTAATACACATTTCTAACGCTTTCCTACATTCAGCTTCTAGTTTGGTCGACTTGATCCTTCCACAAACATTACCATGTCATCTGTGTATGCTATTACGTCAATTTTTTCTTCTGTCAATTTATTTAGGACTTCATTCCAATATATTGTACCCGTGTTTGAGACTTGGGGGCATCCTCATGTTAGGGTTCTGAATACACGTTCTTCTCCTATCTCTAAGAACACCGTCCTATTTTTAAATAGATATTCTTATCCACTCGTTTTCGAAGTCAAATTCCTGTAAACATTCAATAATATCTCCCCATTCGATACTGGCAAAGACGCCTTTCTAATCCACGCTTATAGCTTCCATTTGGATTTTCTTTGTCTCACTGTTTTTACGAATGAATTTACTGCATCCTCCANATATACGAAGAAAACGCAAAAAAAAGAAATAACAGATATATTCGAATATCTTTATCATTTTGTTTGATACAGAGTCAAAACATGGACTTTTCCCTATCTTTATATCTTTAATGACTTTACCTACCTCGGAAACATCTATCTTCCTGTAAATATACCATGGTTCGTAATTTTCATTTCAAATGCTGCTTCCTTGCCCCTCCATTAGTATATTCTCGAGTAAAATTTCCCCGGTATCTAGCCATTAATTGATTTGTGGAAATAGTTCAGGAAGGCATTAAGTATATGTAGGAACGATTAGTATAGATTATAAATATGCATTTGACAGTATGGAATGGGGCGGCATTATATATGTCTTTTATAATACAATTTAGAACAAGAATTAAGAGACCTAATTACATCTTATTTTCAAGGTAGAGAAGCCTCTTTTGAGGTCGGAGGAGAAATGGTTTTCGAAGACTTTATTTTTGGATGCCCACAAGGATCACATACCGGGACAATATATTGGAACGTCGCATTAAACAAGATAATAAATTTTTTAACGGAAAAAAATGTAGAGGTCATCGCCGACGCAAATGATGTTATGTGTTGTTACATGGTGTTATATGTTGAAGGAAACAGTAGGTGAGAGTTAGAAAGGGAATGTTTAGGAGCCGTGATACAGAGTGTTGAAATTAGCCGAAAGACTATATCGAAAGAAAAAATAACATTTTTTTTGCATGCCACAGGATAGAAGAAGGGACCCGATTATTGATATAAGAGATTTGTGCGCGCAAATCAAGAGGGAAATGTATTTAGGATTATTGGTTGATGAGAAGTTGTTATTTTGCAAATATTTGGACTGTGTGGAACAAAAAGTTAAACAAATGATCTATCAATTATTACAAATAGGAATGAACAAATATTTATTTATTTATTTATTTTTCTTGTCTTTTTCGAGGTTCAGGCCATGAGGCCTGCTCTTCAATCTATCCGTGACTAGGGAGAGGGAAACGGGAAGGAAAGATGCTGAGTTGCCGGGGAACTAATGGTACCGAACCGACATTTGTCTGAAGTTGGCGAGGGAAACTCCAGCTGAAAACTTCGTCTAATTCGTCCGAACAGGTTCTGAACCCTCGCTCTACCGCTCAGCGGAATTGTGGAGACGAAGACGCTACCTCTAGACCATCGCTGTGGGTTGAAAATTCAGAAATAGCATTGGAACATTCAGAAGTAATGAAATTACGTAAAGATGTCAGAGAAAGTATGATGTTTTATTGTGCATGCGTTAGGGGATATCGGTTACATAAAAATACATGAAGAGACATTTGGAGAAATTTCAGAGATTTGTTTTATTGAATCGGTGCAGATGTTATCAAATTCTCTTTATGTGCCGTGCATGTAGTTCTTGGAATTGAACCTATAGAAATAATTATGGTAAGCCGGTCGTGAAAGCCTACAAGTCTACATGGTACGGGAACTTCGATATCGGATTATGAAGAACAAACTGTAACGACGGAATAGAAATAAGATAGAAGATTAAGGGATGGGAAGGAAAATTGACTAGGGAGATGCTCAAATGTTGAGATATATATTAGAGAGTGGAAAAAAAGGGAAGTACATAATACCAATATGTAAATATGTACCTAACACGAATTTTGCATGTGTCTTCTTCTTCTTCTTTTTTTTTCGGTTTCTACCTCATAAATATGCCCTGGAATTTGTTTCCAATCATGGAAATTTTAATTCTCATTTGAAAAGAATGAATTTGACTGAAAATGATATTGTGAACGTGCATCTAAATACCACATTATATACTATTTGACTACATTGTGTGTGGCCAGGAACGTAAAAGTCTCGTAGAATAGTTCAAAACATGTGGAATAAGTGACTCCCACAAAGGAAAACTTGTATTGACACAAATGGAAAATTCGACACTCTCTCAAGATTTTTGACAGAAATTGGTACGATGAGGGATGAATTGAAAGTTGCTGGAAACACAACAAGCGAGGAAAGGAATGGATTAGAAGAAGAATACAGGGAAAAGAGGAAAATTTTGGATTGAGATATTTTGGGAAGATATCACACCTGAATATGGCAATACAATGCTGGTATTGTAAGTAAGGAAAATAATCTGAACCAATATAAAGAAGAAAAAGGGAGAAAAAAAAATTTCATGCATTCTTTTGAAGAGTATATGGTGAAGTTCTGCGTAACTAAGTATTATGACCATCTCATTTTGTAATATTGGACGATACCCTAAATTACACAAATTAATTATAAAGAATTTACAAAGCTAAATTTTAATTATTTTATAATAAATTATTTATTTTACTGAAGTAACTACCCCTAGTTGCTGATGAATTGTCTGAGCGTATCATGAAGCCGAGAAAGGCAGAACTAAATGTATTGATGATTACGATATGGTCAAGTTTTGTTCCGTAATTTGTTTTGCCTTTATTGAATTGATTCTATAGGAAAAGGTTAATAACATATGATTATACACACAGTATTGAAGAAAAGTGACCGGTGACAGCCTGCGAATATCGAAAATCCATCAAGACTTCAGAATTTTCCCTCATGGAGAGATCAAATCGCGGTCTTTAATTAAACCGTCATATATTTTTAGACATGTTATTATTACTTGACCATAATTCTATGATTTTATATTTCATTTTTTTCATTGAATGTCATTTAACGAATGGTTCAGTCCATGGAAACATTACAATGGTTAGAATGCAACACATTCGCAACTAGAGCAGATTTTTTACATGAAACGTTTTTGTGTAATATAATTATTTTTATCTTATCATGTAAGATATTCTTCCAAGAATTTCTGCTATGTGCTTGTTGAATTTCTGCTATGTGCTTGTTGTTATCGTCCATGTCGCAACGCCTATCCTTTATTTATTTGTATTCAGGATTTTAGTTGTTGGATTTATTGTTCTTGCATCCAACATTCTATTTTTATTTCAAAAGGTGGGATATATCATGTATAGATTTAATAATTATATCGTAAAGGAATAACTATTTGTTATTTCTGATGTACACAAAGATGATGACCCATTTAATATTGCTGATATGTTCATCATTTTCATTTATTTATTTCAATTTCTTGATTCCTTTCCAGCCTGTAGGCTATTGGAATACCTTGTGTGCAATTCAAATCATTACAAGATTATTTTGATTGTAGAAATTTTATTATTTTCCTTGTGAAAAAACTATGTCAGGCATGTTTGTAATTTCATTTAAAAAATTGTTCCTGCACACTCTTGTATGGTTCCTTGCGCGTCTTGAGTGTCTCGATCTGTTCCGGCTAGTGATGGAAGTGAGAATCTCTGCCTGCGAACTCAGTTCTTACTTGCCGTATAAATTTTCGTGAAACGTATCTTATCTGTTAGATACATGTTCCTCTATTACAATGATAGATTGATTGCCTTGTCCATTATGTTCCTGGAAGTGATTGTATTTGACAGACATAAGTGTCTAGAAGGTGGTAAGCTGGCTGTCAGGCAGATATTCCTCTCAGAAGTTAATTGGTATATTCTGTCATTTAAAGAGTTGACGTCTAGAAAATGGTACTATCACTTTTTCAGAAGAATAAATAAAAACAATAAAATGTGTTACCTGTGTGTGAAGCAGATGTTTCACATAACTACGAAACAGTTTAGAATTACCTAACAATATGTGTTCATCACAGTGAATGTTCCCTATATGGCTGTTAGGCATAGTATTCCTCATAACGTGAAAAAAACTATGATGATTTCTAGCTTTCGATCATCATTTTTAATTCTCTTATGTTCTTTTTATGAAACACGCGGTCAACGTTTTCATTTCTTACTTTTTTATGGCAATAATATTTATAACGTTAAACAGTTCTAAATGTCGATGTTATGTCTCTTATTTATATTTTTTATGCTCGTCAATTTGTCAATACTTTCCATTCTAAATTAATTATTATTAAGTGTATGGTATCTTGAGTTTAGGTCACAATAAATACATCCTTCCTCAGATCTCCAACGTTTCGACATTTATTAAGTCATCTTCAGGGCTTTTTGCGACCACCCCACAATTCAATTATGGTTGCAGTTAAGTCCTGAAGATGACTTAATAAATGTCGAAACGTTGGAGATCTGAAGGAGGTATTTTTGTGACCTAAACTCAAGATATCAAGTACTTATTGATACACGTGGTCAAGAATTTCGTCTGATTAATTATTGTCACGTTCCGTAATATTTCGAAGTAATAAATATGGTCATCAGTTTGTCATACTATCAAAAACAATTAAGTCTGAGAAATTTCAAGTCAGGGAAATTTGATCTCTTTGACCTGAGCATATAACTCCTTTACAGGTAAGGTTTGTAGGCAGGCATTGAAGCATTTTGCTGCTTGTTCACTGAGGTAGATTCTGAGTCTAATCGCTACACGTGTTTTCTTAATCGCAACATTCAATTGCTTATCGCTTATCGCATCTCATGAATGATGTACAAAATGATATAGTGTATGATAAAATTTGGAGTATTCCACTCGAGATTCCGACAGCAACTTATGCAGAGATTTACTAAGTCTGAATGAAAGAAATTATCATCTCAAATTTCTGAATATGCTTAAAATACATTTTTTAGATTATACGAAGTGTCGGAAAGCGAAGAATAATGATACAATTACTCTCTATATAGGCCAATGTAATGGAATACTGATAATTATACTACATTAATGAGAGCAAAAAGTTGGGAAATTTTTGTTTTATCGGCGGATATAGGAGGTTCCCAATCTCTTGATCCAAATATGAGCGGAACTCCCTCGATAGAAAGAAAATCTGGAGTCTGCCCCACTCAACTTTCCAATCGATTCATAACAAAATTCAATAAACTATCCCGTATTGTAAGTGGATATTGGATATATATATATATATATATA